>CM060921.1:652485751-652758251 GCA_030737875.1 Allium sativum
GTTCTTCCTCTGTCCTCGAATATACCAAAATATCATCCACGAACACAAGGACAAACTTATTCAACTAATCTCTGAATACCCTATTCATAAGATCCACAAAATATGCTGGGGCATTGGTCAGCCCGAATGGCATGACCAACCACTCATAAAATCCAGACGGCGTCCGAAATGCCGTTTTAGCTATACTCTCAACTTCCACTCTAAGCTAATGAAAACCTGTCGCGAGATCCAACTGAGAAAATACTCTCGCGCCACTCAACTGATCGAACAAATCATTTATCCGCGGTAGAGGATACTTGTTCTTCCTTGTCACTTTATTCAACTCGCGGTAGTCTACACACAAACGAAGGGAACCATCCGCCTTGGTAGCAAACACAACTGGTGCTCCCCATTCAGAAAGACTTCTTATGATAAATCCCTTCTTCAAAAGATCGCTGATTTGCACCCCGAGCTCTCGCTACTCCCTTGTTGCCATACGATGAAGTGGCATCACTATAGGTCTGACATCTTTCACCAAATCAATACGGAACTCAAAATCTCTATGTGGTGGAAGCCCGGTCACTTCTTCGAAAACGTCCGGATACTGGCTAACCACGGGCAAACCTGACAACTCACTATGCGGAATGTCGAGGGAGTTTAGAAAACTAGCCAATACCCCCTCACTGGGTAGACCACCAAAAACTGTCCTCCGCCCATCATCCGCTTTAGCTGTCACCAAAAAGCCCTCACAGTCTACCACCACCCCGTATCTTTGGAGCCAATCTACTCCCAAAATAATGCCAAACCCAGTAAAGCCCAAAACAAAGCAATCATAAACAAACATGCATCCATGACTCGATAAGACCACATTACGACAAATCATGTTAAGATTAGTGGGACCACCAATTGGGTTCGTCACTACTAAAGGTCTATCGATGATCTCGGGCTCCAATCCCAACCTATCTACCAGGTCACTAGATATGAAAGAACTGGAAGCTCCGGTATCAAACAAAACTCTAACAGGAACATCATAAACGGAAGGCATACCTTGAATGACGACATTCTTTCCCTTCTCCGCCGTGGTTGGCGCATTCGACGAAGAAGGAATATAATTAAGGGCATATGCTTTCACCATTTGCTTTTCTTTAGGGGGTTGCGGACACTTGTCCTTGTGATGTCCCATTTGGCCATAGTTGAAGCACTTCCTATCCGCTGGCTTGGCCTAACAATTACTAGCATAATGGCCCTTCTTACCACAGCTGAAGCACTCAACATCTTGCTTATTCCTTTTCTTCTGACCATCCTTAGTCTGATTCTGCTTTCTCTTATTCTGGGAACCACCCTTGCCTCCATCACTTGCTTGTGGCTTTGGCTCTTCTGCAGATGCAACCTCAGTCTTCGGCTTAGGGTAGAGACTTTCTGACCTTAATGCTTTCCCCACAATTGATTCAAACGTCACATCGATGTGGTTAATAAGCCTTTCCCCCAAGTACTGATCCAAACCAGTTATGAATTTCTCATTCTTCTTCCCGGCAGTATCAATAAGAGATAACCCATACTTCGACAAAGTGTCGAATTCAGCAATATACTCCGAGACAGCTCTGCCATTCTGCTTGAGCTCCAAGAATTTCTTAAACATCACTTACTTCTGAGCAGCTGGAATGAACTTCTCGCTAAAGCGAACCTTAAACTGCTCCCAAGTAATCTGATCCTCGAGAGTAGCTGCCTTTATAGCATTCCACCAATTCATTGCCCGCCCTTGCAACTGACGGGACGCTAGCTTTCTCTTCATCGCATCCTCGATACCCAAATCCTCGAAGATACGTTCGCAACTATCCAACCAATCCTGAACATCCGTAGCCGACTCCATTCCGTGGAACGGCTTCCCACCAAGACTAGCATAATCCTTATTCAGCTTGGCGAAATCAGCCCTAGGCGCCTGCACTATTGGACCACCACCATTTCCACCATTGGGAGCTGCCCCTTGCACCTCCCTAAGCATGTCTCTCATGAGGTCAGTAAACATTGCCCTCATGTCAGCAGCATTCCCATTATTGGCTCCCCTACCAGCACCTCTAGCATATCGGCTCATCGTCAATCTGTAAAAGGAAACGATTAATGACCCTATAGTGGTGCTAGTGCAGTACGACTTCATTCTTATACTACTAATAGTATATACATATATAGCTTTTGAAAACCAAAGTAACCACAAATACTCTCTCTCATATACGTACTATCTCTCCCTAGTGTCTTTCCCTAGGTTAACTACGCAACCTAGAGCTCTGATACCAAATGTGACGGCCCGCCCCGCACCAGCCGACAATTACTCCAAAAGTGCGATGTACACATGTCCAGTTCGCGCGGAATGGATCGTCAGAAGGAAAGGAAAGAAGAGAATTAACTAACGAGGAACCTGTAGAATGTCTCACAGCGCATGGACAAAATATAATAATAATATACTTGACATAAACCGGTGAGACAGTACATAAGATGATAACTAAAACCAACATCAACATCAGAGCAGCGGAAATCCAAGTACAGCTTATTACAACTTCCCAAAATTTACTGTCTCTAAAACAAAAGAAATCCAAAGTAGAAGATGCACTACTAATGCCCAAGCAGTGATCTTCAACAACACATGGAGAATACTATATATATCATACGTGGAAGCCTCCTGCTCGTTTCCGGATCGTCTACCCATGCATCACCAGCTAACCTATCTCTAGTTTGCTCGTGTGAGCACCCAGAGTAATAAGAAGAGACATAAAACTCTGGGTCAGACATAAAGCCTGGTATGAGCGATAAGCATCTAAACAGAACAATAACAGGTATACTAAACCATACCCGAACCTGGACCTGCAACCAAAGAGTTAGCACTACATACCGTACAATACTCTAAGGTGCCATTACAGATAGTGTAAAGAATACGAGGGTGGGGTGTGTATGTCATAATGGTGGAAAACAAATCTAGCATAACAACCATCCTCACATCTCTCACTCAGTGCGTAAAGCATAAGATGTCCACCACTAACAATCACTAGACTCATCGAAGTAGTGACAGAGTTCAACTTGTACAACTATTGCTACTACCAAGCTTACCACATGGAGTCATGACCAATCTTTACAAATGACCCCATTCCATTGGTCTATAGCCCTTTAGTCGTACCTAGGCCACTGTGGCCCTGAATCCGTTCACGTACCCCCTACACATAGTGATTCAAAGTTACAGACATCGACAACCCCTTAGCGCACGTCCCGCAGTAAAGCCCAATCATGAAGTGAACTCATCGGTTCCCAACTGAATCCTGAGCTCTAACTTCCCATATTGGACTACCTTTGCATCTCGGGTTATTGGTCAATACTGGATCGGGTCGGGTTCCCCTTCTAGCCATCGGTTCGGGTCGGGTCCTCTACTTTGAATTGGTTCGGTTCGTGGTCTTCCTCTGGTAACGGTTCGGTTTGGGTTCACAACGTTGCATTGGTTCGGGTCGGGTGTCCCACTTCGGGTCGGGTCGGGTTGCCATCTCCCATCCAGTTCGTGCTCCAGCTCCGATCACCTACCCTCGTCCTTCGTTTACTCCGATCCGATCCTGTAACACCCCGCGAATTCTATAACTGTGAAATTAAAAAATTAAAGTATAATTAATTTGAAATCAAAGAACTAAGGGAAATAGGATACGCCATTGCGTTCGTCTCGGAAAAATACGCGAAATAGAGTCCGAGTTTTCGAAAAACGGAGTCCGTATGAAGAAGATATGGCCTTCGGAAGTTTGAGAATTAAGTTTAAAATTCAAACAGATTAAAATAAGTTTAAATTCGAAAATGGGGCCCAATGGGCCAGGGCGGGAAAACGCCGCCTGACACACCCAGGTCGACTGGGCTGTCGACCTGGTCTAACCAGGTCGACAGGGCTGTCGACAGGGCTGTCGACAGGCATGTCGACCTGGTCCAGACCCAGGTCGAGCCCAGTCTAACCCGGCTGGCCTATTCTCTATGTGGTCGATTTTCTGTGGTCTGTTTTGTCACTAGGGCTAGGTGGCAAGTCTTAATTGGTCTCTCTATCGAATGAATGGCTACGATCGATCCAGGCAACATCAATGGTCCTAATCAGTTCCTAACCTCTATAAAAACAACCCTAGACTAAACCCTAATCTATTCATTCAAAAATAAGAACATAGCCGCCATGTTGCTGAGGAACAACTAGGAGTAGCCACCAAATTGGAGAGAGGATTAGGAGGAAGATTCTAAAGCTTAAGGCAACCTAAACAAATCAATTCAACAAAGGAATTTGCGTCTTCAATCCCTAAATTAGAGAATTCATCACACTATTGTAAGTAGAGTATTACTTTGGTATGAACAAATAACTGTGTTGATTTGTATACTTGAATTGTGGCAATGAAGTAATTCATATTTGTGCGTTCTTATTATGTTATTCATTATAAAGAACTACATGCGGTAGTTCTATGCAAGTATACGTTTGGAATATTTCGCAAATTATGTAATCCATGTTGAAGCTACATGTATGTAGTTGATTTAAATTCATGCAAGTTTGGGGCTTTGCTACTATGCCATCATGATGTATATTTTTATACAAACATCATTTTTGTGAAGTAATTGGAATAAGTTTGGGTTATCATAATCCATATGAAATTATGTTAAAAATTGGGCATCATGTTTTAAGCCATGCTTTTGTACTAGAAAACTTATTTGCAAACTTATGAGTATGGCTAGGCTATGAATGATATTTGGCATAATTGAAATCCATGACTAAGTCTATCTTGTTTACAAGAATTTTATGATGACACATGTGGTACATAGCTAGGTTAGGTTCAAAAATCCCTTTTTTGCAAGTTTACATGACTAAAGTAAGAATCATGATTTCATGTTAGAATATTTATGCCATGCTTATGTTTGACATTATGCCATGCTTATGCTAGAAATATTTATGCCATGCTTAGGTTTGACATTATGCCATGCTTATGCTAGAAATATTTATGCCATGTTTATGTTTGACATTATGCCTAAATAAAATTAGAGGTTCATGTTGTAGTTATGACTATGTGATTTTACACGCTTTGATTCATGTCACCTATGTTTTATGACCAAAGTATATGTTACCACTATGCAAGTACACCAGTTTCTATTTTGTATTTCCAACGTCATATTGCAAGTTCATGCGCTCACATTCCCCTCTTTGTGTATCACGCTTTAAGCCTCCCCTTTTCGCATGGCTAAATTGGGCTTTAAAAGGCTAAGCCCAATATATATAATAAACGGACTTGTTAAACGGGGGAAAATAACGTTGGGTTAAAATTAATTAATGAATGAAAATATAAAATAGAAGGGCCCAAGTTCAAGTATGCGTTGGGCCCATGATTGGTGTAACCTTTACACCATTAACTTAATAATGGGCCGCAAATATTTACATATAAGAAATAAAGAAGAATGACAAAATATGTAAATGTAGAACATACGATGTGTTTAACCCGAGGTTGGATTGAGTTGTGATGTAAACCTGCCCGGAACCGCCCGGCTGTCCAGTAGTCACAACAATACCTATCCAATGTGGGAGGTTAAACATGGAACCCAATAAGGACCCGAGGTTAGACTGAGTTGTGGCGTAAGACTGCCCGGAACCAACCGGCAACAGGCAGCCACAACAATACCTGTCTAATGTGAGAGGTCAGGGCCTTAATAAGACAATTAAGGCTGAGTCAGGATTGATAGGATTAAGTGAACTAAAGACTTAATCAAAATGGAACATGCTAAATTAAATGGACTGGTGGGGGTTAGGTTAGAAAACACTTAACCAACTTAGCATGTTGGCTAGAGGTAGAAAACCTAGTAACGGGGGACCCTTTTCAGCAGTAACCCTAAAAGGTGTATCAGGATACCCTGAAACTAGGCAGGGTGGGGCACGATTACTGGGCTGATTGTAAGAGGTCAAGCGACGGCGGTGGTGTAGCAGTGTAGGTTCTAACGGAGTGCGGGCGTGCACACACTCCGGTGCAGAAAAATAAGGCACTGGACACCAGTAGCATACCTGTGCATTCTAAGGTTGTGTCGGGCCGCCACCATGGGACTTGATACACCCCATGGTGGGACCAGCATAGGTAACTACAACATCGGGGGCCGTAAGACACATGTAACTATGCGAGTAGGAGCCGATCATCATAGAATGGATCACATCACCCTGATTATGGGGTGCCAGTTGGGAACTAGTTCATATGGGTTCAGAGATTAACATGGGGTATGATAGTATATTCGACCCTAGACAACTTAACCAAGTTTATAGTGCTTGCCCACTTCTTGTTTATACTTATCATACCCAGTTCTTTATTCATAGGCAAAATAGTACTAGACTTACTCAGGCTTTATGTCTGACTCTACTTTTCTTTCGTCTTCTTTTCTTCCGTTTCCCCCCCCCCCACCCCCCCCCCAGGTCCACAGGGAGGGAACACAGCAGCTTGATCAGCCTTGACATCCAGCTTGAAGAAGAGAAATGTATTGCTTGGACTTTCCTGTTTTGAACTATGGCTTTGGACAATCCACTATGGGGGCTTTGGCAGTTTATCTATGTTTATTTATGCTTCTTTAAATAATGTACTCAAGACAGATTATGAAAGTGTTATGTTATGTTTTGAAGAAAAGATGTAAGACAATCATGGTGATGTTTTGTAACACGTATTTGACTTTTATGAAATAAAAGTTTGTTGTTGTTCTTCCGCTGTTTACAAATATGTGTTCTTATATCTGTCTTGTATATCTGTGACTTATACTTATAAACCTCCACCAAAATTAGGGCATTCCCTTTGAGAGTGACCCTAACGGAAGTGGGGTGTTTCACTTGGTATCAGAGCATAGGTTTACCAGATAAGATAAAAAGTTTTGAAAATTATTTTCAAAAAGGAAATTTAAAGAAGCATTTTTTAAAAGAAAAATATTATTTTACTTTGAAAAGGCAAAGTCCACTCCCCAAAGCCATAGGTACTATCTCTTATCCTTCGTTTTGAATCTATCCTTTTTGTTTCAGCATGTCCGAAGATCTTAACTTGCCAGAAGGGGTGCCAATACCCGGTTGGTTTAGACGGTTCTTAGAAGCAAGGGCCACTCAGCCAGGTCCTACCGTTCCTCCTCCCCCAGATGCAGGAAATCATCCAGCTGCAGCGGCCCCTTTTCCTCCACCTCCTCCTCGGGGAAACAATTTTGCTAAGATATGTAAAGATTTTAAAGCTATGGGAGGAAGGGATTTCCATGGAACTGAGTCCTTCGTAGCAGCTAGAAATTGGCTGAAAGAAACGGAGGACCTATTCTTCATCTTTGAGGTAGAAGATAGACAAAAAGTACAATTGGCGGTATGGCTACTGAAGGGCGAGGCTTCCTACTGGTGGGAAGTCACTAATGCTGAAAGACCAGTGGAGACATGGGAGGACTTTAGGGCAAGGTTTGAGATTAAATTTCTCTCAGATGCGGAAAGAAGTTTGCAGTTGGAAAAATTCTTATTTCTTAAACAAGGGGACAAGACAGTCAGAGAATATGTGAATCAGTTCGATGAGCTGGCTAGGTTTGGGCTTGACCTAGTCAACACCCCGCACAAGAAGGCTCTCCGTTTCGTCAAAGGGTTGAATGAGCCATTACACAGTTTGGCCATGACCCATATACCCATGGGAGCCACGTATGAAAGATTGGTGCAAATGGCATTGCTGAATGAAGAGGATAAGGGCAAGAAGGAGACAAAGGCAGAAAGCTCTCAAGGGAAGAAAGAGGGTCTGCAGCCTAAGAAGACAGACTTTAAGAAGGGCGGGAAAGGCAACAAAGAGAAGAGGAAGTGTAATTTCTGTGGCAAAGTGGGGCACTTAGTAAAGGACTGCCGGAAAAAGAAGGCTAAGGAGAATGGTGGGTGTTTTTCTTGCGGTGAGACGGGCCATAGGGCTAAGGACTGCCCAAAGAAACGAGGACAGGGGCAGAGGGCTGGATCCACCCCAGGGGCACAGGTTCATGTGCTGGAAGCGCCACCTCTGCAACAGCGAGGTATAAATACTTCTGTAGAAAGTGTAGTTTATCTTTATGATCACCCCGTTCGCACTTTATTTGATTCTGGCGCATCACACTCCTTTATCTCGTCTGCTTTAGTAGAATCTCTGCACCTAAAAACTAGTATGGTAGAGGACCCCTTAATTGTTTCAAACCCAATTGGGGGCCCAGCTCATTTGTCTATGATCTGTTTGGAATTGAAAATTTCTATCCTAAGTGTAGAATTTCAATGTAGTGCCTTTGTTTTGGTCTTTTCGGGTTATGGTTTGATTTTGGGTATGGATTGGCTATCCAGTAATGGGGCCATCCTTGATTGTGAGAAAAGGGTTGTTAGGCTCCTAACCCAGCTCGGTAATACTTTGGAAATTTCTTGTAATCCCTCGCATGCGGTTATGCTTAGTTATCTTGAATCGCTAGATGCCTCTGTTGAAAATTTGCAATCAGTTAGAGTGGTCCGGGAATATCCGGATGTCTTCGAAGAGGTGAAGGGCTTGCCTCCGAAGCGGGAAATAGACTTCCGCATATATCTTGTAGATAATGCAAAGCCCGTTGCGTTGCCCGTTAGACATATGGCTCCACGAGAAAGAAAAGAGCTCAGTAAACAGATTAAAGAGCTTCTAGAAAAGGGGTTCATTAGGAGAAGCATTTCAGAATGGGGCGCTCCAGTGGTGTTCGCTACAAAGGCGGATGGTTCACTCCGTCTATGTGTTGACTATAGGGAGCTCAACAAGCTAACGAAAAAGAATAGGCACCCTCTCCCTAGAATTGACGATTTATTTGACCAGCTTGTAGGAGCGTCTGTTTTCTCCCAACTCGATTTAGCGACCGGTTTTCATCAGCTAAGGGTGGCTGAAGATAGCATCGATAAAACGGCGTTCAGAACCCCAGACAGCTTCTTTGAATGGCTTGTCATGCCTTTCGGCTTGACAAATGCACCTGCTTACTTCGTGGACCTGATGAGTAGGGTATTTAGAGATTTCCTCAACAAATTCGTAGTGGTCTTCGTAGATGATATCCTTATCTTCTCAAAGAGTGAAGAGGAACATGCTCAACACTTAAGGGCAATCATGGAAACTTTGCGAGTCCATCTACTAAAAGCCAAGTTCTCCAAATGCCACTTTTGGAGAGAAGAGGTGAGGTTCCTTGGGCACATAGTATCCAAACAAGGGTTAGCGGTGGACCCCGCTAAGGTAGTGGCGGTACAGGATTGGAAGACACCAAGGAATGCAACTGAGGTCCGAAGCTTCCTAGGACTAGCAGGTTTCTATCGAAAATTCATAAGGGATTTTGCGAAAATCTCAGCTCCGCTCACGAAATTGACTAAGAAGAATCTAGTGTTCAATTGG
Source organism: Allium sativum (assembly GCA_030737875.1). Lineage (NCBI taxonomy): Eukaryota > Viridiplantae > Streptophyta > Magnoliopsida > Asparagales > Amaryllidaceae > Allium > Allium sativum. The sequence goes on from CM060921.1 coordinate 652,495,111, forward strand.
GATTTGGATTGCGAGTTTGCTTTCCAACGACTGAAAAGGGCTCTTACAACAGCCCCAGTTTTGACGCTGCCAGATGGGAGCAAGATGTTCACTGTTTATACGGATGCATGTGGGACAGGGCTAGGCGCCGTCTTAATGCAAGAAGGAAGGGTAGTAGCTTATGGCGGGAGGCAGTTGAAAGCGCATGAAAAGAACTACCCAACCCATGATCTTGAGTTAGCCGCCATCGTCTTTGCACTCAAGTCTTGGCGACACTATCTCCTAGGTGAGAAGTTCGAACTTTACACTGACTATAAATCGTTGAAATATCTCTTCTCGTAGAAGGATCTTAACTTGAGGCAACAAAGATGGATGGAGTTTCTTGCCTCGTACGATTTCGAAATCTCCTATACTCCGGGCAAAGGCAACGTAGTGGAAGACGCGTTGAGCCGAAAGAAATTGACCCTAAGCCCGTTGTTTGTTGAAAGACAAAGCCTAGAGTTTATAGCCAGCTTCGACTTTAGGCCTTCCTCCGATTTCGTACCAGGCCTGCTTGCATCTCTCGAAGTGCGCCCAACTTTAGTAGATTCAGTAGGGGCAGCACAACGCGAAGACCCTCATCTTGTGGAAACGATTGATAGGCTAATTAGGGGTGAGACTTCAAGTCACCTCAACAGATACTCCATTGACGATAAAGGTTTACTAAGGCGAGACGGAAGACTATGCGTCCCACAGACAAAAGATTTAGTAAAGAAGGTTCTCGAGGAAGCACATCACTCCAAGATGACGATACATCCAGGCGGGGATAAAATGTACAAAGATATAAAAAGGACTTTCTTCTGGAACGGCATGAAAAAGGACGTGGCAGAATTCGTTTCTAAGTGTATGGTGTGCCAACAGGTTAAAGCGGAACAGAAAAAGCCTGGCGGACTACTACATCCTCTGGAGGTCCCGCAGTGGAAGTGGGATAGCATCTCAATGGACTTCATCGATGGGCTGCCTAGGTCTAGGAGAGGCAACACTAGTATTTGGGTAATAGTGGATAGGCTTACTAAAAGCGCCCACTTTTTACCTATCAAAAGTAAGAGAACTGCCTCATCCCTAGCATCACTTTACCTCAAGGAAATCATTCGACTCCATGGAATACCATCTAGCATTGTTAGTGACCGAGACCCCATCTTCACCAGTGAGTTTTGGCGGAGTCTGCAAGAAGCAGTAGGAACGCAGTTATGCTTAAGCACAGCCTATCATCCCCAAACCGACGGCCAAACAGAGAGAGTGAATAGAGTTTTGGAAGACCTTTTAAGACTATGCGTCCTTGACTTCGGAGGGACATGGGAAGACCACCTTCCTTTGGTGGAATTTGCCTACAACAACAGCTATCAAGCAACCATCGGAATGGCGCCCTTCGAAGCTTTATATGGAAGACCTTGCCGATCGCCCACTTGTTGGTGGGAGTCCACGGATAAGCTCATACTTGGACCAGATATGATCCGAGAGACCTCAGAGAAAGTAGACTTAATACGAAGAAGGATGAAGATGGCCCAAGACAGACAAAGGTCCTATGCCGACAAGAGGAGAACCGACCTTGAATTTGAAGTTGGAGACAGAGTTTTTCTCAAGGTATCACCGCTAAGGAACGTTGTTCGTTTTGGAACCACAGGAAAACTGGCACCAAGGTTCGTAGGGCCATTCCCTATCATCGAGAAAATTGGGAAAATGGCCTATAGATTAGAGCTACCCGAGAAGTTGGCTGGAGTCCACAAGTTTTTCACGTTTCACATCTCCGAAAATGCCTACATGAGTCAGCTGAAGTGGTAGAGCCAAATATCCTCGAAGAGGCCGAAGTGGAACGCGAAGCGACCATAAGAAAGGTTCCAACCCGCATCTTAGGAACGGAAGTGAAGAAGCTACGCAACCGCGAAGTCAAGCTCGTTAAAGTTCAGTGGAGCGACGCCGAGGGAGACGCGACTTGGGAAACTGAAGCTAGAATACGTACTGCCTACCCTTTTCTGTTCGAGGGTACATCCTTGATCTTTCTTTTTCCTTAAGTTGCGCTTTTATCTATCTTTTTAGGTATATTTCCTCGACCATATCTTTTAGGTAGAAACCCTTTGGATGGAAACATGTAGTTGAAACATGTTATGGATGATGGTTGCAAGTGGTTGCAAGTGATTGCTAGTGGTTGCTCGTGGTTGCATATACACACACAATCTAGGTTTTAGATCGGCTCAGTCACTTCATATTGCATATGCATATATGTTTGCATTCGTATATGGTTGAACTTTAACGTGTTGTCATATGGATGTTGCATTTGTATTGAATGATTGTGCACTCATGTAGAATCATGAATAGGAAAATTTGCATACATAAGGGATTCATGGCACTTACATAATGCGCATTAAGGAGGTCAACTGAATCAGTAGACCGCCTGATTTTGCATTAGATAAGTACATGTACACACACACTTCGCATATGATCATGAAGCATTAGAAATCTTTTAAGGACAATGGATGCTCGTGTTTGATGGATGAGTAGATGGATGATTGGATGTTAGGATATACATTCCTCATAACTTGAAGATTTCGGGACGAAATCCTTTTAAGTGGGGGAGAATGTAACACCCCGCGAATTCTATAACTGTGAAATTAACAAATTAAAGTATAATTAATTTGAAATCAAAGAACTAAGGGAAACGGGATACGCCATTGCGTTCGTCTCGGAAAAATACGCGAAATAGAGTCCGAGTTTTCGAAAAACGGAGTCCGTATGAAGAAGATATGGCCTTCGGAAGTTTGAGAATTAAGTTTAAAATTCAAACAGATTAAAATAAGTTTAAATTCGAAAATGGGGCCTAATGGGCCAGGGCGGGAAAACGCCGCCTGACACACCCAGGTCGACTGGGCTGTCGACCTGGTCTAACCAGGTCGACAGGGCTGTCGACAGGGCTGTCGACAGGCATGTCGACCTGGTCCAGACCTAGGTCGAGCCCAGTCTAACCCGGCTGGCCTATTCTCTATGTGGTCGATTTTCTGTGGTCTGCTTTGTCACTAGGGCTAGGTGGCAAGTCTTAATTGGTCTCTCTATCGAATGAATGGCTACGATCGATCCAGGCAACATCAATGGTCCTAATCAGTTCCTAACCTCTATAAAAACAACCCTAGACTAAACCCTAATCTATTCATTCAAAAATAAGAACATAGCCGCCATGTTGCTGAGGAACAACTAGGAGTAGCCATCAAATTGGAGAGAGGATTAGGAGGAAGATTCTAAAGCTTAAGGCAACCTAAACAAATCAATTCAACAAAGGAATTTGCGTCTTCAATCCCTAAATTAGAGAATTCATCACACTATTGTAAGTAGAGTATTACTTTGGTATGAACAAATAACTGTGTTGATTTGTATGCTTGAATTGTGGCAATGAAGTAATTCATATTTGTGCGTTCTTATTATGTTATTCATTATAAAGAACTACATGCGGTAGTTCTATGCAAGTATACGTTTGGAATATTTCGCAAATTATGTAATCCATGTTGAAGCTACATGTATGTAGTTGATTTAAATTCATGCAAGTTTGGGGCTTTGCTACTATGCCATCATGATGTATATTTTTATACAAACATCATTTTTGTGAAGTAATTGGAATAAGTTTGGGTTATCATAATCCATATGAAATTATGTTAAAAATTGGGCATCATGTTTTAAGCCATGCTTTTGTACTAGAAAACTTATTTGCAAACTTATGAGTATGGCTAGGCTATGAATGATATTTGGCATAATTGAAATCCATGACTAAGTCTATCTTGTTTACAAGAATTTTATGATGACACATGTGGTACATAGCTAGGTTAGGTTCAAAAATCCCTTTTTTGAAAGTTTACATGACTAAAGTAAGAATCATGATTTCATGTTAGAATATTTATGCCATGCTTATGTTTGACATTATGCCATGCTTATGCTAGAAATATTTATGCCATGCTTAGGTTTGACATTATGCCATGCTTATGCTAGAAATATTTATGCCATGCTTATGTTTGACATTATGCCTAAATAAAAATAGAGGTTCATGTTGTAGTTATGACTATGTGATTTTACACGCTTTGATTCATGTCACCTATGTTTTATGACCAAAGTATATGTTACCACTATGCAAGTACACCAGTTTCTATTTTGTATTTCCAACGTCATATTGCAAGTTCATGCGCTCACATTCCCCTCTTTGTGTATCACGCTTTAAGCCTCCCCTTTTCGCATGGCTAAATTGGGCTTTAAAAGGCTAAGCCCAATATATATAATAAACGGACTTGTTAAACGGGGGAAAATAACGTTGGGTTAAAATTAATTAATGAATGAAAATATAAAATAGAAGGGCCCAAGTTCAAGTATGGGTTGGGCCCATGGTTGGTGTAACCTTTACACCATTAACTTAATAATGGGCCGCAAATATTTACATATAAGAAATAAAGAAGAATGACAAAATATGTAAATGTAGAACATACGATGTGTTTAACCCGAGGTTGGATTGAGTTGTGATGTAAACCTGCCCGGAACCGCCCGGCTGTCCAGTAGTCACAACAATACCTATCCAATGTGGGAGGTTAAACATGGAGCCCAATAAGGACCCGAGGTTAGACTGAGTTGTGGCGTAAGACTGCCCGGAACCAACCGGCAACAGGCAGCCACAACAATACCTGTCTAATGTGAGAGGTCAGGGCCTTAATAAGACAATTAAGGCTGAGTCAGGATTGATAGGATTAAGTGAACTAAAGACTTAATCAAAATGGAACATGCTAAATTAAATGGACTGGTGGGGGTTAGGTTAGAAAACACTTAACCAACTTAGCATGTTGGCTAGAGGTAGAAAACCTAGTAACGGGGGACCCTTTTCAGCAGTAACCCTAAAAGGTGTATCAGGATACCCTGAAACTAGGCAGGGTGGGGCACGATTACTTGGCTGATTGTAAGAGGTCAAAGCGACGGCGGTGGTGTAGCAGTGTAGGTTCTAACGGAGTGCGGGCGTGCACACACTCCGGTGCAGAAAAATAAGGCACTGGACACTAGTAGCATACCTGTGCATTCTAAGGTTGTGTCGGGCCGCCACCATGGGACTTGATACACCCCATGGTGGGACTAGCATAGGTAACTACAACATCGGGGGCCGTAAGACACATGTAACTATGCGAGTAGGAGCCGATCATCATAGAATGGATCACATCACCCTGATTATGGGGTGCCAGTTGGGAACTAGTTCATATGGGTTCAGAGATTAACATGGGGTACGATAGTATATTCGACCCTAGACAACTTAACCAAGTTTATAGTGCTTGCCCACTTCTTGTTTATACTTATCATACCCAGTTCTTTATTCATAGACAAAATAGTACTAGACTTACTCAGGCTTTATGTCTGACTCTACTTTTCTTTCTTCTTCTTTTCTTCCGTTGCCCCCCCCCCCAGGTCCACATGGAGGGAACACAGCAGCTTGATCAGCCTTGACATCCAGCTTGAAGAAGAGAAATGTATTGCTTGGACTTTCCTGTTTTGAACTATGGCTTTGGACAATCCACTATGGGGGCTTTGGCAGTTTATCTATGTTTATTTATGCTTCTTTAAATAATGTACTCAAGACAGATTATGAAAGTGTTATGTTATGTTTTGAAGAAAAGATGTAAGACAATCATGGTGATGTTTTGTAACACGTATTTGACTTTTATGAAATAAAAGTTTGTTGTTGTTCTTCCGCTGTTTACAAATATGTGTTCTTTTATCTGTCTTGTATATCTGTGACTTATACTTATAAACCTCCACCAAAATTAGGGCATTCCCTTTGAGAGTGACCCTAACGGAGGTGGGGTGTTTCAGATCCCCCTCCTTTAGCCGATCCGATCCCAGTTCAACTAGCATGGCCTTCCTTTTTGCAAGGTCCCTCAAGTGCTAAGTTCCGATCCGATCGAATCCCTTGCCCAGTCCACTTATCCGATCCGAGCCCATTCCTCCGATCCGATCCGAGAACCTGCACTGTTTCCTGAAACTTTTCCAGCAAGTGTTTTACGCCATTCGACGATGTTTTCGACCAATCTAACCATTCTAATTAACCACAAATCATCCCAAACAGTCATAGCAACATAGCAAACTAACCACAAACATCAAAACAATGAATTTACATGTCAAAATGGATCAAATATACCCAAAACCCCATATTTTCCCTTAAACATGTTTAAGCAAAACTAATCCTAGGTTTAACAAAACTTAACCAAATTAAACCAAATTTCTACCAGGGGCATAAAATATTATTTTTGAATTTATAGATATTTTTTCCAGAAATTATTAGTGTATAAATTCGCTAATCTTCACTAATTACCCTTAATTAACTGTAATTAGTGCGAAAACTATGCAAATCACTCACCTTGACCACAAATAAAATTCTCATAACTGAAACCTCACTGATTTGGGTGAATGCTGATGTCTAACAGCAGCTCTAACCTTGCTTTCGTGTTTTCTCTCCTTAATTTGATGTAGATTAAGCCAAAACTTGATTAGAAAGTGATATGGGGATGTCTCTACATGTTGGCGGTCATTGTTAGGGTTCAAGAATGAAAGTGGCGGTTGGAAAATGAGGTTAAGATCGCTCTCTAACTGATTTCAGCCTCCTCATAACCCTAATCCCGAAATCCCCCATTGGGCCTAGCTGTTAATCACCCGGTTAAGCTCAATTAAGCTGTTTTTCACTATCTGAAACTTGTTTCAGCGATATCTCCCAAACGGTTAGTACGTTTGGCTATTGTGACCACTCTACGGATTTGTAAGCCATCATCCGGAGCCAATGGAATTGGTTTCAGGTCAAAATTCCTTCCCAATCAAAAGTTATGGCCAAAACAGTACCAACTAGGGGTAAAATGGTCATTTAAAAATCGGGAAAAATCATGAACATGGGAAATGAACCCAATAGTCGTCTCCCAAAGTTACATGACCATACGACTTCGTATGTGAAAGAAATAAATATTCTACGATCCTATGATGCGTAGAATACGGGTCGTTACATATGTCGTGAATTGTCAATGTGGCATACCCGAGTTATGAAACGAGCTAGTGATGATCAAAGAATGGCTTATCGAAGCATCACTTTGTGTATGACGTGACATCGACAAACCTCACACCCCGGATTGATGAGAAACTGGCGGTTAGGTTTTATACTTATATATGAATTGATGATGAAGCTGTGCAGCAGTGGGAAACCACTTATGAACCTGGGGAAGTTGGGTATGTTCGGGGGGTCGTGTCTGATCGAAAACCGTTGATCTGTCCTGACGATGTGTAGTCGGTGTCCGCATGAAGGATGAAAAAGCCGTTGAGGCACTTCGTTTTGTATCCCTGATTGTTCTTTCGTGCCAGGAATCATCATGTTGGAAATCCAATCTCCAATACTAGCCATACGGTTTTGGTTTGTATATATATGGCGAGATAATATTAATGGTATTATGTCGTCTAGGATTAATACATTTATTTGCGAAATTTGTTTCCCACACTATATGATAATATTAGAAGAGGATTTTCACGTATGAAAGCACGTTTGGTTATCATAAGATAAAACTCGCCCATCTAGTGTGCGCTTGCATTGTGTGATGTGGGACGAGCTTATGATAGCTTCATTTTCAAAAGTCATAGCGAAATTCTATGCACGGGAATTCATATGAACTTAACCCTAGCGGCGTGGTCCGTTGAATTACCCAACTTTAAAATAAATCCTAAAAATAACTATTTTTGAGTTCTTACACCAGTCCCACTACTGACCTGGAGTTTATTGTTCCTTTCTAAACTCTGGGTGCCCATTAATTTCCACGCGGGAAGCTAGTATTTAGTTTTGCAGTTATAGGTCGCTGGAGCAGCATTCGAAGCACTTTTAGAGTTGGAATCCATGATAGAGTTGAAGCTTCCGCTGTGTTTTGTTCTTCCGCTGAGAGTATATTTTCTTTCTTCCGCTGTATACGTTTATATTGTAACTCTGATATTCATGTAACTCTGATGTAATATCGAATTATTCAATGAAAGGTTCTGTTGTTTTGTTCAATGTATGTATGTACCCATAACAATTCGTCTTTCTGAACGGTTTAAGTCGGTTTAATTACTGACAAGAACCGGGCAAAAAGGTGGGTCATTACAATTTGGTATCATAGATTTGGTTATACAAAGCTATGGGGTACGTACATATTTGGACAAAAGAATAGGACTCCTCAGAGTTATATTATCTCATTAGAGATAGGGTTAGAAATACCCTAGAATAAGATTTTGGAATATTATGATCGAGAGAGCGTACTCTGAAAATAAAGTGTTTTAAAGAACAAAATCATTTTTAATGATAACTTTAGTAAGAATATAACTGATAGAGTTGGTGAGTTTTACTCACATTGGACGATCATCGTTAAATAACGACAATTGTCGCTTGATTCAGACGGACAACTTATTTTGCTATAAATTATAACGAGCTCCAATTCACTCCCAGTCAGTTCCATTGCGTAGGTGCTATCTATACGATCCCAACGGATCAGACCATTCGAAATTCTGACTATATATGAACAAGATATAGCATTTACAAGTTTATATGCATTTAATAAAATTTAACTTAAAGTTTATTTGAATTTGGGCTTCACCTTTTCTCCTACCCGGCCCATCAACCCAACACCCGCCAAGAATAGTGCGTCCTCCCCCAAAATAATTGCCGTGACTTCCTCCTGATAAACACACCATTAATGCCACCTTCCCATTCATCATGCTCCCTCCATCATTCACTAAAATACGAATGAAAGGTTGCAACGAACTCCTCTTCTCACGAGCAACAATCCGGTCCTCCACAATCGAAGCTCACACACCTACCCAAAATCCATCCTCCAGGTATAACGCACAAACCAGTGAAGAGCCATCAACATTTTTCAAACCATAATCACCCAAAAGAAATCATACAGTTGTGGTTTTCGATGCTAAACCCGAATTCGAACTCTATTTCGTGAATTGAAGCTTGTATTTGAATCGATCTGTAACCCTAGCTCTACTGCCGAAAAACCCAACCCCCAAATACGGACTCGAACACTATGAAACTCATATGGAGTTGTAGAGGATCATCTCAGGAACCTAAAAATACTTATTTCAAGATTTGTAGAATTTATTTGGATTTGTTTGAGATTTTACAAAGATCAAGATAATTTCCTGAAGATAAAAAGTTACGGCGGAAAATGTTTTGACCTAAGAAAACTGATTTTAGGTTTAGGAATTTTTTAAGGGTTAAAAATAAATATTTTAATATTCGATTATTATATTTATTTTTACTCCTATGCTATTTGTATTTGTCTTTAAAAATTCGTATGACCACATATAATACCCAAAAATCATGAAAATGGGCAAGCAGCTACAGTTCGACATTACGGACCCAACGAAACTGGTTTCTTCGAATTTCGACTCCGTTTGCTCACACAGTGTATTTTTAACCATCAAAATACTAACTACTTTTCACATTAAAAATCCGTCCACCACACACTGACCCCAAAAATCACGGAAACTGAAATCTAGCAATAATTTAAGATTCTGGATCCAACAAAATTAGTTTCGTCGAAAACGGAGGTCGTTTGTAAAAATGGCTATTTTTAAAGCTCTAAATAAACCCTTTTAAATATTAATATATTTAAAAATAATTAAATTTAATATCTATGAATAAATATTACCGTATATATCCATAATATATATCATACAGCTCCAATTGGATTTATAACTCGATATTCAAATCCCTGTTGAATCGATATTCAATTTATATTGAAAAATCCTTTTATAATATAAATAAATCGTTATAATTCATAAAGGAATTCCATAGCGACTATTTGAAAATTTGAATTGGACATAAATCAAAATCTACATGACGAAATCCTGAATTTTCTCTTCCATTAGAAAAATATACTTCACCAGTTTTGAATGTTTCTTGTTTCATAGAAATCCGACTTAAAACGGATTATGTATATTCGTTTAAAGTTCGAATCGCCAAATTACGAACTGCAGCACCATTTCGAGCTCGATTAAAATAATAATATAATTATACGTTCAACTGTCATTTAAATAATATATTCATTATTCTAATTTAATTTTAAACTGAATTATATATTTTGAGTTGTCCAGTTCACACAATATTGTCAATTCATTATTTCCGACTATTTCAGAATTAAATATATTATTCAGTGACCATTTAATTCTCTTAATCACTATTTACATAATTAAATAAATTAATTAAAATACCGCAAAAATATAGGACATTACAGTATCCATGGCGAAATTCTAGCTTGTTTTCATATTTTCTTTATCTAAAATGAAGTTCGTATGAAAAAAGTTATTAATTAATAAAACAAGTTACAAGCAAATTATATACACTCAGGTTTTGAAATTCAAACTGAATTAATATAAATTTGGAATAAAATTATATACTGATTGGTGTAATGAAATATTCCTTAAAGGTTAAAGTTTGTGTGTGTGTGTTTTCGTGTATAAATATATATACACACAAGAGGGAGCAAAAATAAAAAGAAATGAATATAATCAATCGAAATTAATTATGAATTAAATAATAGGAAAGAAATAAGCAAACAAATCTCCTACGACCCAAACGCAAGGTGGGTCAACCACCCCTCCTTAAGAGGGTTGACCTAGGGGTCGAACGCCCTCCTGAGTTTGGGGTAGGTTAGAGGCTATTTTATTTCCAGTTTTTATATCATTTTGCTTAAACGGACAATCTAGATTTTATACAACTAATCCTATGGTCTACATACACACAAGAAACTATTAAAATACCCCTAACCTCTCCTTTAAACCCTACATTCATTCTCTTCTACGCCTCTATTTTGTCTCTCTGCCATCTTTCTTAATTTCGGAAGAAGGTTAGGTTTCTTCCCTTCTCATAACCAATATTTTATCTCTTCTAAATCTAAATTTTTAGCTATATAATGGAATTAAGTGTAGTATGTACATGTATATGAGATTCTAAATTTGATTCATATATATATATAGGAGGATTTGGAGCATGATGATTTTAAAGGCTCAATCCAGATTTGTTAGATTCTACATTGAATTCACTATTCCTCCTCTTATCTCCATGAGTTGAAATTACAATAGTTTTATATTTCTATATTATGTAGTGTAGATTTGGATTGTCATGACTAAAGGGTTATGTATCTGAACAAAAATAAAATATAAACAAGTCCTCCAAATCCCTTATAATTTGCGGAAATGGTCAGTCAATTAGTGTAAATCGGGTTTTTGTTATTGATGTAATAAAAGATAAACTTTGGGTGTTGTACAATATCTGATATAACGGTCTGATTCACTTTCTTGTAAAATTATAAAATTACATATATGTGTTCAAAAGCATAAAACTTAAGTATTGTAGATTTAATAAGTTTAAGCATCTATTTTTAAAATAAATAGTTTGAACATATTATATACAAATCACAAAAGTCTTAAGTTTTGTGTGTATATATATCAAATGAACTGTGAAGCAGTACCAAGAAGAAGATTACACACACACACACATATATATATATACACATATTGCGCCTTGTCTTTCTTTTATTATTAAAATAATCTTTTAAACCTCGGTTGTAAGTTTTTATGTATATGTTGTTATTTCCCTGTTGTTGATTGAATGTGAATATACATGTTTATTCCATATTGACGAAGTTAGGGAAACAAACTTATAAACCTAATTTTGATGTTAGGATTGTCATTTAAACAGTTTAGGATGTCTCTTACATGTGCTTGATTTACATTTTATTTATTATCATTTATGATGTAATTAACATATTATAAATGCATATTTGTAACAACTCGGAAAACTAGAACCAATTTAAAAAATTTATTTCAAGGAAATTTTGTTAGAAAATGCGTCAGAATTTAAAATTTTCATTTTTAAATTAAATTATCGAATTAAAAAAAGAAGAAAAAAAGAGAGTTTTTTAAAAATATAATTATTATGTTATTAATGAGATTTATTAATATATGCTGATAAGTTGATTTAAAATAATATGTAGATTCTAAATGAAATAAATGATGACAATAAGAAATAAGAAATAAATACGCTACCTCAGCCAATTTATTTCCTTTGCAACATATGGATTAACGAGCCTTTTTGAAATTAAAGGATTAAAAAATAATATTATATTTTCCTATAAATAAATAAGACTAAATGCCCCTAACCATAATTCTCAAAACAAACAGCCGCCGCCAGAAGCTTTCAATGGCGGTGATGCTCTCCTTTTCTCCCTCATTCCTCTCTTAATCCAAGCAACAATTCCATAAACTTCTAGCAGTAATAATGATCAGCTCTTCGAGCTCTTCCTCTTCAACGGTTATGATGATAGCCCGACGGCTTCTGGGTGATGCGGCGGTGGAAGTTTCGAAGACAGTGATGGGTTCCTTTTTGCGGTTCCAAGAATAACGAAGAGAAAGGGGATGAGCAACCTAAATTAATGGATTAGGTTTGTTAATTAACTATTAATTTTAGTTAATATTCAATGTAATCAAATGTTTAATGAACGATATCTTGTTCATGCGGAAATGGAATCAAACGATTTTGAATCCTTTTGAATCGCAGAAAAGAGAGCTACAACATGGAACTGATCAGAACGGAAATGGTTCAAATTTGGATTTGAGGCGGTTTTAAGTCAGAACAGGAATTCAGAAACAAATTCAGAAGGAGTAAAACCAAAGTGAGTTTTTTATTTAAAAATTAAAATTAATTGTTATTGCGTTGGAAATTTTTATTTATACGCTATTAAGATTCGGTAGTTTGTTGTACGTGATTTGAATTGAAATATTTTGATTGTGGTGATCTGTTGGATTTAATTGGATGTGATTGAATTCGACAAAATTGCAAATACAATAAAAATACTTTTTTATTGTATATACATGAATGATAGGATTGGACAAAAATTGGTTACAAAATAAAAATACTCTTTTTATTTGTATATACATGAATTGCACAAAATTGCAAATACAATAAAAGTACTTTTTTTGGTATATACATGGATGATAGGATTGGACAAAAATTGGTTACTGAATAAAAATACTCCTTTTATTTGTATCTACATGAAAAATAGAATTTGTTAGAAATTGTTGTATGAATAAAATTCTTTTTTTTATACATATAAATCATAGAAATGTTAGAATTTGTAGAATAATAAAAATATTCTTTTTGTTGTAACATGTTAATGATGGAATTTGTAGAACAAAAAATATTATTTTTATTGTAATATGTTAACGTTAGAAATTGTAGAAGAATAAAAATATTCTTTTTATTGTAACATGTTAATGATGGAATTTGTAGAACAATAAAAATATTCTTTTTATTGTAACATGTTAATGTTAGAATTTGTAGAACAATAATTTTTATTGTAACATGTTAATGATGGAATTTGTAGAACAATAAAAATATTCTTTTTATTGTAATATGTTAATGTTAGAATTTTTAGAACAATAAAAATATTCTTTTTATTGTAACAAGTTAATGATGGAATTTGTAGAACAATAAAAATATTCTTTTTATTGTAATATGTTAATGTTAGAATTTGTAGAACAATAAAAATATTGTTTTTATTGTAACATGTTAATGATGGAATTTGTAGAACAATAAAATATTCTTCTTATTGTAATATTTTAATGTTAGAATTTGTAGAACAATAAAATATTCTTTTTATTGTAATATGTTAATGTTAGAATTTGTAGAACAATAAAATATTCTTTTTATTGTAATATATTAATGTTAGAATTTGATATATAATAAAATATTCTTTTTATTGTAGTATGTTCATGTTGGAATTTGATACATAATAAAATATTCTTCTTATTGTAATATGTTAATGTTAGAATTTGATACACAATAAAATATTCTTTTTATTGTAATATGTTATTGTTAGAAATTGATAAACAATAAAATATTCGTTTTATTGTATTATGTTAATGTTAGAATCTGATACACAATAAAATATTCTTTTTATTGTAATATGTTAATGTTAGAATCAGATAAACAATACAATATTATTTTTATTGTAATACATTAATGTTAGAATTTGATACACAATAAAATATTCTTTTTATTATAATATGTTAATGTTAGAATTTGATAAGCAATAAAATATTCATTTTGTTGTAATATGTTAATGTTAGAAATTGATAAACAATAAAATATTCTTTTTATTGTAATACGTTAATGTTAGAATTTGTTAAACAATAAAACATATTCTTTTTATTGTACATGTTAATGTTAGAAATTGTTAAACAATAAAAATATTCTTTGTGACAATCCCGAAACCCGTACGACGGTGTTAATGATAATCATTGGAATATAACACATTAATCATCATAAGCAGAGTACAGATAATAACAAAAACAATAAATAGAATAATTTTACATAGATATGACAGCGGAATCATAACATGTAACAACATCAGAATAGCACGACGTAGGATATAACTTAGTAAATAAAAGGGGGATGATCAGTCAACATCACCATAGGCGGAATATATACGTACAGTGAGACATAATAAAGATATCAGTCTACATCGCCTGAGGCGGTACATATACATAAGATAATAAATACTGGAAGTAAAACAGTCTGCATCGCCATAGGAGGAATATATACATAAGATAAGGATAGCGGAAAGTCAATAGCCAAAATACAAATCTAATCCTCGCCATCAAGCCAAAAGCGCACTCCGTACTGTAGTGCTAAGCCAAAACAACCTGTCATATGTCAACTAGGCTGCCTGTGTGAAAATAAGGGCACCCGAGTTTGCAAAGTGAAACAAACAACGAGTCAGTCATGGGACTGGTATGAGAAATCTACTTAACTGGTTAAACAACAGTAATAAGACAAATCATAGGACCACACCACTTTCGCGGAATGGGTTTACTCCAGTGATTGCCGGCGCATTTAAAACAAAGTAAATTCTTTAAAACAATGCAATGCTTTTTTAAAAAGAGTGAAGCCGTTATAAGACTCATGTCCCATCACACAATGCAACGCAAACCGGAGGATAGAGTTTTATCTTATAATGGCGAAATATGCTTAATACGTGTAAAACAAAATCACTTGATATTATTACTAGTGCATATATGTTTCAAAAGCGAATTCAGTCATAAATATCAATCATAGACGACATGAGCGTCCCATGCCACTATGTCGCCATACATAAGTTACAACCGAATCCGTATTTTCGTATTGGAAACTGGATTTCCGTCATGAGTCGAGGCAAGGGGCAAGCTCCACTACGCTTCGAGACACTCTAGCAAATGCCTCAGGACTACACACTCTGGGAAACCCTTGGAATCGGCTGGGCCGGTCCTCCCTTACGTTTGAGGATTGGCAATTCCTGAACACACATTTCCCGGTCCTTACAAACCTATAATCGAGGCGCCTCGCATTCCAACAACCACAAAGATGAAAGTAATATAAATGTCAGCCAATTTAAGCACTGACACCATCATAACTAGAAAGAAACGTCGTGTTCTCCCAGCGGTCCTTATCCCATTTTTGACTCATACCGAGGTGTGAGGCTCACGAATCCACGCTATACACAAAGCCAGGCCACGTAGGTCGTGCTTTGATCATCGAACACAAGACTTTGCTTTGCAACAGAAGCCTTGATCACTGCAACTTGACATGCCACACAGGCAATCCACTCCATACGACTGATTTCTATCGATATATAACCTCTGAGCTCGTACGTCTCAAAGAAGGGCGTTAAGCAAGAGAATAAATTCTCCGCCACCAATCAGATATATATTTAACAGAGATCAATCAGTACAGAACAAAATCCAATGTCAGACACACAGTCCATTTACAAGTGCGTTCTGGGTCTGAACGAAACCAGAGGCACCATATTCCTCGTATATCCGTACAATCAACACATACGTTCAGACGGCTACTACTTCCGTTCCTTCAAGGTAGCTACTCCAATCAGGAGCCTCAGCAGCGCCCGTCCATCCGATACGAAGATCGTCTGTCTTGAACCATCTTTGTATATCGACTTCGAATCGTTCGATCTATTATTTGAAATGAGGGTTTGCTCAGCCTTTTCAAATAATTCACGTATAATTAGAATTCAAATCAATTCTTCCCATGGTTATATTATTCGACATTCACATTTCAGTTCTTAAGTATAATTTTCATGTCAAACACATACAACCATCAATATCAAGCAAATCAAGCAAAGTTGGTTTATTTCCAATCCATGTCGCTTATAATATTATATAACAATTTTTCGCTTTTTTTATTTATTTAAAAATGGCATATTTAATTAAACGACGTTTCAGGTCGTGTCGTGGCACTGGCGCTGTTTCTCCCCAAATTTGTTTTACACATATCGGGAAATCTAACTGTTGGATTTCTTCAAAGTTTATATCACTGGGAAGATATTCCCAAAGCGAAACCAACGATTCCAGTTTCATGAAAATCCGACGGTCGGTTCTTCCACACTAGTCGTTTGAGGTTACAGTTTCAAAATATGAACTGCAGCGTCGTTATTCGATTTAATTTAATTATATTTATATTTATATATAAATATAATCAATTCTGGCGCTGTTTTTCTTTAGAATTGAATTAAACATTCCAGACAATCCAACCATTGGATTTTTACAAAGTTGGTGCCGTTGGAAAGATATTTCCGAGGCGAACCCAACGATTGCGGTTTCGGGAAAATCCGATGCTCGGATCTCTCGTACTAATCGATTGAAATTACGATTTCAAAACACGAACTGCACGGCCTCGATTCCTTTCAATTCTATTTATATTTATATATATATAAATATAGTTCATTCTGTAATTTCAATATCGTTTTCACTTCAAATATCTCACTAACGCCTTTATATTTCAAAAAATTTCGCCATAACCTCCTTTGTATGGGAAGGGGTTTGGAAATTTATTGGGCCGTATTAGGTACCCAATAAATCCTATAAAGCATACACATATTTATAGTGATATATTCTGGTGTTTACAGGGGAGCGTGTATAGATAATAACTCCAGAGAATAAATTCTCGTCACCCTGTCTAAGCCTGAGGAGTGTGTATTTTTAATTACTCCAGAGGATAAATCCTCGTCACCTCGTCCCATGTGGGAAATAAATAATCCATGTGCCATATCTAATAACTAGAGAGACATGATTATTGTCAACTCCAGACCCGTGTGGGGTTTTTATTAATCTGGCAATTTATCGTTATATTTTATATAGTCCATATCAGTCACCAGTTCAACCTGTAATATATAATCATCGCCATACAAGCCTCTCGCTCGTATGGTAAATCTTCAACCTCATCACACAAGCTCCAAATGCTTATGTGGTATATGATGAAGTATGCCTATCGTCAGGAAGTATGCCATGTAGTGTATATCAAAATTAATTGTTACTATCCTATGGCGATGTTTATTATTACACACAGAATAACAAGCCCTCCGCATCCAATGACATTCACAGGAGTTGATATAAAAATAAAATTGCGTAGCCAACTCATCAAGGCTTACCCATTTGTCGGGCACGCAAATAATTTCTTTACTCAACAGCTAATCCATTTTCTCTGTTCAACACATGTATATATATATATGCAGAACAAAGATAATACTAATATTTCTAGCGAACAAATATTTATTTCAATACGTGTGTATTTTTATCGAGGCATATACATGATAAAAGTAATATTTTTATCATTAGAAATATTTATTCAACACGTGAATGTTTTTAACACTTCATATTCACAATAAAAATTGTAATTTTCATTGTTTAATCAATTTATTTAAAATACGAATAACATTCAACACATGAATTTCTATTCAACACACGAATGTTCTTTATAGTTTGTATATATATAAAAAAAATGTGATTATTTTTGTTAAAGCTATTTATTTAAAATACGAACACCATTCAACACATGAATTTCTATTCAACAAATGAATTTCTATTCAACACGTGAATGTTCACTATAGTTTGTATATATATATATGTGATTTTTATTGTTAAAGCTATTTATTTAAAATACGAACGCCATTCAACACATGAATTTCTATTCAACGAATGAATTTCTATTCAACACATGAATGCGGTTTGAACATATGAAAATAATGTCAACAAATGAAAATAATTCTAACACATGAATATTTCAGAAAATTTCGGCAGCATAACGGCAGGGTAGTTAAAACCGGGACTGTCCCTAGTATGGCTCCTCGCTCTATCTTAAAACCTCGCGGTTTTTGACAATGTTGATTCATGCATCTAGTTCGCATGCAGGCGGCATGTTTTATTTTCATTTCCACAATTCTATTCTAATTTGTTTCAACCACAAGAGGGTATTTTTCAACCACAAAGGTTTATTTCAAACACAAAGGTATTTTTCAACCACAATATCAACCACAAACAATTATTTTCAACCATTCGTCATACTACATATTTTCACGCCAATCACAAGTAATAAATATCGTCCATGGTTTGTGGACGAGGTGAGTATATATATATATTTTATATTTCACTTACATTTCAACACAATTCAAAGCATATATGTTTCATACAACGCTTGTATAATTTATACATCGCTCATATAACTTATACAACACATGTACATGAGGTATACAATGCATATATAATTTACACTTCGCTTGTATAATTTATACAACATGATTTCTTTCACACAATTTAATTTAGATTTCTCACATTGGTTTTCGAGGTGCTAAAAATCGTAGATAGCTCAGAAAAATCCGCGGTCTCTTATAGATGGTAGAGAGCCTCCTTGCGGTCTCGATGTTTCCTGTTTCATCGAATTTCGTTAACACATCATAAAGATATGATTTTTCAAAGTTTGCAACACTTAAAAGTGTTATTTTCAATTCAGAAAAATTAAAGCCGTTCACCTCTGTAAACCTTCGAACCTAGGTTTTAAATTTTCGCTTGATCCGTGAAGTGTTGTCTCGATCAGGTGCCGCAGCGTCAAAGAGCTTCGAACAGGGTTTCCAACGCCGGTGGTGGCACCCAATTCGATGGTCCCTGTAGCGCACGGTGGAGCTTCAAAGTCGACGCCTTCCTTGAGGTAATTGGACGCAAATATCACACTATACCAGACGAAAATTGTATGGATTTACAGAGGAGGGTGAGGCGAACAAAAAACTCAACTGGAGGTAGGGCTGAAAGTGGACGTGGCGGCGGCGATTTGGTCGGGAAGATGGGAGCAACTTCCGTCGTTCGTGGAGGGAGGGGGGGTTTAATCGGTTTTGACCGGTCAACGAGAAGTGAGAGAGAAAGAGGGGGATTGGCCCATGTTATTTTATTTTTAATTTATTTTAAATTCAAAATTATCTTCTTGTCTAAACGAACACCAATTTCAACCCCCCGGACACAATGGGATATGTTTTGTTGGCCAATTCGACTGTTACAGTGAGTTATTTTTCAAATTAAAGTATAAAACATTTAATATTCAATTTTAACGTACATTTCAATTTCCCAGGGCTACAAACTGATTCGAAAAATTCCAGAAAAATAAATCTAGCTATGTTTTGACGATACGGTCCCAACAAAACTAGTTTCGTCAAATTCTGAGATCGTTTGAAAAATGGCCATTTTCTAGTCGACCTAATTTATCAGAAATTGACCAATCACATTTTCTTTTGCCACGCTCACATACTAGCTTCAAAAATTATGAAATTTGAAACCTAGCAATAGTTTGACATCCCGGACCCAACAAAAGTGGTTTCGTCGAATTCCGAGGTCGTTTGCAAAATGTCTATTTTCAAGGGCTATATATTCTATATAGCGACCTTTCTGAAAATTCATTTGGCCATAACTTTTGACTTCCACTATGAAACTTCGATTTTTCAGATTCGTTAGAAAGGTATTCATAAACAGATTTAAATATTTTTGGTTTTGCTAAAATATGTTATATTTTCCACTTGGTACAGTCAGTCAAAGTTTGAATTCAAATTTTCAAACTGCCTCACTATTTCCAATTCATTATTTTATTGAAATATTCTATTTCAATTGTTTAAATTCTTTGAAAATAACCTATTTTAAAAAATTTAAATTGACTCGCATTTTCTGGGTTGTTACAATCTCCCCCACTTAAAACTTTTTTGTCCCCGAAAAGGAAACAACAATACAGTAGGAAACAAAATGTAAATGCAAAGTATTGTAAAGGTACCTTGCACTGGAGTTAGTCAAAGATGTCCACTCTGCATTTGGGGTAAGCTTGCTTAATGCTTTCCTCAGTCTCCCATGTACAGTCTTTAGGATCACTTCTCCACTGCACTGTAACTAAATGAACCTTTTTGCTCCTGAGCTCTTTAGTTTCTTTGCCAACAATCTTTAATGGCTCTCTTCTGACTGCTAATTCTATAGTAATTTCCAAGTCCTGTTGCGCTAATTCTTTTACAACAAGATCCAGATCATGCACATGTTTTCTGAGTTGAGACACGTGGAACACATCATGCACTCCAGGCAACCAATCAGGTAATGAAACCCTATAAGCAAGAGTTCCAATTCGTTCAAGTATAGGAAAGGGACCAATAAATCTCGGTGCCAACTTCCCAGTTTTGCCAAATCTGATTACTCCTCTCATCGGAGAAACTCTTAAATACACATAATCACCAACGACAAATGATAAATCTCTTCTTCTAGAATCTGCATAACTTTTCTGTCGGCTTTGTGCGGTTTTCAATCGCTTCTTAATGAAATCGACTTTATCAGATGCTTCTCTAATCATATCGGGCCCCAACACCAGTCTGTTGCCAGTTTCAACCCAACATGCAGGAGATCTGCACGGTCTACCGTATAATGCTTCAAATGGCGACATTTCCAAACTTGCTTGATAGCTATTGTTATATGAGAATTCTGCCAAATGTAAGTGATCTTCCCATGACCCGCCAAAATCAATAATACAAGCCCGCAGTAAATCTTCTAGAATTCTATTCACCCTCTCAGTTTGGCCACCTGTCTGAGGGTGATAAGCGGTGCTTAGATTCAATTTGGTTCCCAATTCTGTCTGGAATGCTTCCCAGAATTTGCTAGTAAATAGGGGATCTCTATCACTGAATATATTGAGCGGCACTCTATGCAGTTTAACTATTTCTTTGAAGTAAATCTATGCTAAACTTTGAGCCGTTCTATTGGATCTGACAGGTATGAAATGGGCAGCCTTCGTGAAGCGATCTACGATCACCCAAATACTGTCGTTTCCTTTCTTAGTTCGAGGCAAACCATCTATCAAGTCCATGGAAATCTGCTCCCACTTCCATCCTGGGATATCTAATGGTTGTAATAATCCAGCCAATTTCTACTGATCGCTCTTAACTTGTTGAAAGGTGGGACACCGGCTAATATACATTGAAATGTCCCTTTTTAACGACTTCCACCAGAACGCGCGCTTAATATCATTGTACATTTTGCTCACTTTCGGATGGATACTCAGTTTAGACTTGTGACATTCATCAAGTACTTCCCTTTTTAGCTTGGAGATGTCGGGAACACAAATTCATCCTTTTAATCTCAGAACTCCCTCACTATCCACTTGGAAGCTGGAGTCTACGCCCTTTTTAATTCTTTTGATCATCTCCTTAACAAAATTATCTTCTTTCTGAAGGGCAGAGATCCTGTCAATTAACGAAGATGTAATGATAAAGCTGGCGATGATTTAATTCTTTCTGCTAAGCGCGTCCGCCACAACATTGGCTTTCCCTGGAGTGTACAGAATCTTAAAATCGTATGCTGCCAGGAATTCTAACCAATGCTGTTGTCTCAAGTTTAGATCTTTCTGAGTGAATAGATACTTCAATGATTGATGATCAGTAAATAGTTCGAACTTCTCACCCAATAAATAATGCCCCCAGATTCTCAAAGCAAACACGATGGCTAACAAGTCAAGATCATGAGTTGCATAGTTCCTTTCATGCGGCTTCAGCTGACGGCTAGCATAAGCGACCACTTGGCCTTTTTGTATTAATACTGCGCCAAGCCCTCTAATAGAAGCATCCGTCCAAACCGTCAAGTCCTGGTTTCCATCTTTAATTGTTACTACTGGAGCAGTTGTCAATTTCAGTTTCAGCTCTCCGAAAGCTTCCTCACATTCTGGAGTCCACTTGAATTTTTCATGCTTCTTTGTAAGCTTCGTCAATACACCAGATATCTTCGAAAAATCCATAACGAATTTCCGATAGTAACTAGCCAATCCAAGGAAACTTCGTACTTCGGTGGGGGTAGTAGGTTGTTTCCATTCTTGGATTGCTGAAATTTTGCTTGGATCAACAGCAATCCCTTCTTTTGATACGACATGGCCAAGGAACTTAACTTCATGATGCCTGAAGATACACTTAGAAAATTTAGCTTTCAAGACATTTCTCCTCAGAATTTCCAACACTTGTTCTAAATGTTTTACATGCTCGCCTTCTGACTTGGAGTAGATTAAAATGTCATCGATGAAGACCAGAACAAATTTATTCAAGACATCACGGAACACTCTATTCATAAGATCGACGAAGTATGCTGGAGCGTTACACAAGCCGAACGACATCACTAACCATTCGTAGAATAAATCAGGACCCCTGAAGGCTGTCAAAGGAACACAGTCTTCGGCTATACGTAATTGGTGGAAACCTGTAGCTAGGTCCATTCTGGAGAATACTCTCGCCCCATTTAATTGATCTAACAGATCATCGATTCATGGCAAGGGGTTTTTGTTCTTCAATGTCTGCTTATTGAGATCTCGGTAATCAACACAAAGTCGTAGAGTACCGTCTGATTTCGGGACAAACACCACTGCTGCTCCCCAATCTGAAAAGCTTGGCCTGATCAGACCTTTCCAAAGCAATTCTCGAGTTTGGCTACCCAACACTTCTTTTTCTTTCGGGGCCATCCTTCTAATTGGATGTACTACTGGTCGGGCATTCGGAATTAGATCTATTCTGAATTCAATTTCTCTTCGCGAAGGTAAGTTTTCGACTTCTTTAAACACATCCGCATAGTTTTTAACGACCGGAATCTTTTCTAATAAAGTGGGAATAACATCCAAAGAAGACCAAAATTCTTTCTATCTGTTTCTGAGCCGTGACACGGTATAATAATATATCCACGTTTTGTTTTAACTTTAACGATTCTTTCAGCACATTTGACCTCTGACTCATATTTCGTTAACCAATCAAGTCCCAGAATAATATCGAACTCACGAAAATCCATGACAATCGAATCAAAAGGAAATCGGTATCGAGAAAAGGAAATAGGTACTCTACAATATGAACTGAGAATGATAGAGCCTCCTTTCGGGTTTTGAACTTTAAATGGTTATTTAAGCTTTCTTTGTTTCAATTTTAACTTGTGAACGGTGTTACTAGAAATGAAGCTACATGATGCACCAGTATCAAAAAGTACAGAAACATGAATGTTTTTAATTGTAAGGGTACCTCCCAAGACGTCGGGTTTACCTGATCCATCGGTGATACCTGGCGGGTTTTCCCCGTCATAAACATGTGCCACCTGTGCATTCTTCTTCAAAGGACAATTCCTGCTATAGTGCCGCTTCTGATGGTAGTTGTAGCATTCAGCTGAGCTGCGGGGGTTCGGATTTGAGCTTTCCGGATTTGCCTTCAGTCTCTTTGGGGCGGTGCACACATTCGAATAATGCCCCTTCTTTCCGCAATTGTAGCAGCTTCCTTTGGGTATCTTACCAGCTTGCTGAGTAGCGGCTGCTGCATTGCTGGACTCGGGTGGATCTCCTGAAGCTTTGCGCTTGTTCCCAGCTTGGCTTTTAGCGCGGTCTAGATTGGAGTTCCTCTCATCCAAATCTTCGTAGTTGCAAGCCATCTCCACCAGTTCTAAAAATGAAAGTTTGATGTTGCTCATGGCCCGGTCCTGATACTTGCGCTTCAGCCCCAATATGAACCTCTTGTTCTTTGCTTTGGATGTCAAAATAAGCTCTGGAGCATAACGTGATAGCTGTGTGAATTTGTTGAGATAGTCTTGAATAGAACGGTCTCCCTGCTGGAGATTAGCAAACTCATCACGCATACGCTCTAATGCTTGCTCGGGGATGAACTTCCCCTTGAACAAGGTCTTGAACTCTTCCCAGGTCCTTACAGTATCCTCCTCATCCTCAGAGGTGATGGCATCCCACCACAACTCGGCCTCCTCCTGTAAGAGCCAAGCGCCCAAAAGTGCTTTGTCGTGGGTTCCCGGTCTCATGCCACCAAAATTCTTCTCGCATGTCTTCAGCCATGCTATAGCCTCTGTCACAGTGCCAAGGCCAGAAAAGGGTTTGCCTCCTAGGATTCTGTACCTCTTTGCTACTCTGTCAAGCTCGAAGTCCTGAGGTGCTGGTGGCTGTATCATAGGCCCCTGTTCTGCTACGGGGATATTCCCCCGCCGTTCAGCTCTGCCTACTCGGCCGCCTCTGGCTGTAGCTGCTCGTGTAGCCATCAAGTCAAGTACTGTATAAGCAAGAAAAGAGTCAAGCTCACAGAAATGATAACTTTCATGTATGATAAAGCAGGAGAACATAAGGAAAGGTAATGATGTACTGATCAAATTGTTTAGCTATTCTGCTAAGCTCATTCTAGGACATCACTAATCCTATCTCTAATGAGCCACTCGCCTTAGAACACTACTGATTCCATTCTGACGAGGTGTTTAATGTGTTAGATTCCAGAACTAAGGTTAACCAAAGCTCTGATACCAACTGTGACAATCCCGAAACCCGTACGACGGTGTTAAGGATAATCATTGGAATATAACACATTAATCATCATAATCAGAGTACAGATAATAGCAAAAACAATAAATAGAATAATTTTACATAGATATGACAGCAGAATCATAACATGTAACAACATCAGAATAGCACAACGTAGGATATAACTTAGTAAATAAAAAGGGAATGATCAGTCAACATCGCCATAGGCGGAATATATACATACAGTGAGACATAATAAAGATATCAGTCTACATCGCCTGAGGTGGTGCATATACATAAGATAATAAATACTGGAAGTAAAACAGTCTGCATCGCCATAGCCGGAATATATACATAAGATAAGGATAGTGGAAAGTCAATAGCCAAAATACAAATCTAATCCTCGCCATCAAGCCAAAAGCGCACTCCGTACTGCATTGCTAAGCCAAAACAACCTGTCATCTATCAACTAGGCTGCCCATGTGAAAATAAGGGCACCCGAGTTTGCAAAGTGAAACAAACAACGAGTTAGTCATGGGACTAGTATGAGAAATCTACTTAACTGGTTAAACAACAGTAATAAGGCAAGTCATAGGACCATGCCACTTTCGCGGAACGGGTTTACTCCAGTGATTGCCAGTGCATTTAAAACAAAGTAAATTCTTTAAAACAACGCAATGCTTTTTTAAAAAGAATGAAGCCGTTATAAGACTTATGTCCCATCACACAATGCAACGCAAACCGGAGGATAGAGTTTTACCTTATAATGGCCAAATATGCTTAATACGTGTAAAGCAAAATCACTTGATATTATTACTAGTGCATATATGTTTCAAAAGCAAATTCAATCATAAATATCAATCATAGACGACATGAGCGTCCCATGCCACTATGTCGCCATACATAAGTTACAATCGAATCCATATTTTCGTATTGGAAATTGAATTTCCGTCATGAGTCGAGGCAAGGGGAAAGCTCCTCTCCGCTTTGAGACACTCTAGCAAATACCTCAGGACTACATACTCTGGGTAACCCTTGGAATCGGCTGGGCTGGTCCTCCCTTACGTTTGAGGATTGGCAATTCCTGAACACACATTTCCCGGTCCTTACAGACCTATAATCGAGGCGCCTCGCATTCCAACAACCACAAAGATGAAAGTAATATAAATGTCAGCCAGTTTAAGCGCTAACACCATCATAACTAGAAAGAAACGTCATGTTCTCCCAGCAGTCCTTATCCCGTTTTTGACTCATACCGAGGTGTGAGGCTCGCGAATCCACGCTATACACAAAGCCAGGCCACGTAGGCCGTGCTTTGATCATCGAACACAAGACTTTGCTTTGCAACAGAAGCCTTGATCACTGCATCTTGGCATGCCACACAGGCAATCCACTCCATACGACTGATTTCTATCGATATATAACCTCTGAGCTCGTACGTCTCAAAGAAGGGCGTTAAGCAAGAGAATAAATTCTCCGCCGCCAAACAGATATATATTTAACAGAGATCAATCAGTACAGAACAAAATCCAATGTCAAACACATAGTCCATTTACAAGTCCGTTCTGGGTCTGAACGAAACCGGAGGCACCATATTCCTCGTATATCCGTACAATCAACACATACGTTCAGACGGCTACTACTTTCGTTCCTTCAAGGTAGCTACTCCAATCAAGAACCTCAGCAGCGCCCATCCATCCGATACGAAGATCGTCAGTCTTGAACCGTCTTTGTATTTTAGACTTCGAATCGTTCGATCTATTATTTGAAATGAGGGTTACCTCAGCCTTTTCAAATAATTCACGTATAATTAGAATTCAAATCAATTCTTCGCATGGTTATATTATTCGACATTCACATTTCAGTTCTTTAGTATAATTTTCATATCAAACACATACAACCATCAATATCAAGCAAATCAAGCAAAGTTGATTTATTTCCAATCCACGTCGCTTATAATATTTTATAATGATTTTCCGCCATTTTTATTTATTTTAAAATGGCCATATTTAATTAAACGACGTTTCAGGTCATGCCATGGCACTGCCGCTGTTTTCCCCCAAATTTGTTTTACACATATCGGGAAATCTAACCGTTGGATTTCTACTAAGTTTATATCACTGGGAAGCTATTCCCAAAGCGAACCCAAAGGTTCCAGTTTCGTGAAAATCCGACGGTCGGATCTTCCACACTAGTCGTTTGAATTTACGGTTTCAAAATACGAACTGCAGCGTCATTATTCGATTTAATTTAATTATATTTATATTTATATATAAATATAATCGATTCTAGCGCTGTTTTTCTCTAGACTTGAATTAAACATTCCAGACAATCCAACCGTTGGATTTTTACAAAGTTAGTGCCGTTGGAAAGATATTTCCAAAGCGAACCCAACGGTTGCGGTTTCGGGAAAATCCGATGGTCGAATCTCTCGTACTAATTGATTGAAGTTACTATTTCAAAACATGAACTGCACGGCCTCGATTCCTTTCAATTATATATATATAGTTCATTCTGTAATTTCAATATCGTTTTCACTTCAAATATTTCACTAACGCCTTTATATTTCGAAAAAATTCGCCATAACCTCCTTTGTACGGGAAGGGGTTTGGAAATTTATTGGGCCGTATTAGGTACCCAATAAATCCTATAAAGCATACACATATTTATAGTGATATATTCTGGTGTTTACAGGGGAGCGTGTATAGATAATAACTCCAGAGAATAAATTCTCGTCACCCTGTCTAAGCCTAAGGGAGTGTGTATTTTTAATAACTCCAGAGGATAAATCCTCGTCACCTCGTCCTGTGTGGGAAATAAATAATCCATGTGCCGTATCTAATAACTAGAGAGACGTGATTATTGTCAACTCCAGACTCGTGTGGGGTTTTTTATAAATTTGGCAAATTATCGTTATATTTTAAATAGTCCATATCAGTCATCAGTTCAACCTGTAATATATAATCATCGACATACAAGCCTCTCGCTTGTATGGTAAATCTTCAACCTCGTCACACAAGCTCCAAATGCTTATGTGGTATATGATGAAGTATGCCTATCGTCAGGAAGTATGCCATGTAGTGTAGTTCAAAATTAATTGTTACTATCCTATGGCGATGTTTAATATTACACACAGAATAACCAACACTCCGCATCCAATGGCATTCACAGGAGTTGATATAAAAATAAAATTGCACAGCCAACTCATCAAGGCTTACCCATTTGTCAGGTACGCAAATAATTTCTTTACTCAACAGCTAATCCATTTTCTCTGTTCAACACATGTATATATATATGCAGAACAAAGCTAATACTAATATTTCTAGCGAACAAATATTTATTTCAACACGTGTGTATTTTTAGCGAGGCGTATACATGACAAAAATAATATTTTTATCATCAGAAATATTTATTCAACATGTGAATGTTTTTAACACTTCATATTCACAATAAAAATTGTAATTTTCATTGTTTAATCAATTTATTTAAAATACGAGTAACATTCAACACATGAATTTCTATTCAACGAATGAATTTCTATTCAACACACGAATGTTCTTTATAATTTGTATATATATATATATAATGTGATTTTTTTGTTAAAGCTATTTATTTAAAATACGAACGCCATTCAACACATGAATTTCTATTCAACGAATGAATTTCTATTCAACACACGAATGTTCTTTATAGTTTGTATATATATAAAAAAATGTGATTTTTTTTGTTAAAGATATTTATTTAAAATACGAACGCCATTCAACACATGAATTTCTATTCAACGAATGAATTTCTATTCAACACGTGAATGTTCACTATAGTTTGTATATATATATATATATGTGATTTTTATTGTTAAAGCTATTTATTTAAAATATGAACGCCATTCAACACATGAATTTCTATTCAACGAATGAATTTCTATTCAACACATGAATGCGGTTTCAACATATGAAAATAATTTCAACAAATGAAAATAATTCTAACACATGAATATTTCAGAAAATTTCGGCAGCATAACGGCAGGGTAGTTAAAACCGGGACCGTCCCTAGTACGACTCCTCGCTCTATCTTAAAACCTCGCGGTTTTTGACAATGGGGATTCATGCATCTAGTTTGCACGCAGGCGGCATGTTTTATTTTCATTTCCACAATTCTATTCTAATTTGTTTCAACAACAAGAGGGTATTTTTCAACCACAAAGGTATTTTTAACCACAAAGGTATTTTTCAACCACAATATCAACCACAAACAATTATTTTCAACTATTCGTCATACTACATATTTTCACGCCAATCACAAGCAATAAATATCGTCCATGGTTTGTGGACGAGGGGAGTATATATATATATATTTTATATTTCACTTTCATTTCAACACAATTCAAAGCATATATGTTTCATACAACGCTTGTATAATTTATACATCGCTCATATAACTTATACAACACATGTACTTGTGGTATACAATGCGTATATAATTTACACTTCGCTTATGTAATTTATACGACACGATTTCATTCACACAATTTAATTTAGATTTATCACATTGGTTTTTGAGGTGCTAAAAATCGTAGATAGCTTAGAAAAATCCGCGGCCTCTTCTAGATGGTAGAGAGCCTCCTTGCGGTCCCGATGTTTCCTGTTTCATCGAATTTCGTTAACAAATCATAAAGATATGATTTTTCAAAGTTTGCAACACTTAAAAGTGTTATTTTCAATTTAGAAAAATTAAAGTCGTTCACCTCTATAAACCTTCGAACCTAGGTTTTAAATTTTCGCTCGATCTGTGAAGTGTTGTCTCGATCATGTGCTGCAGCGTCAAAGAGCTTCGAACAGGGTTTCCAGCGCCGGTGGTGGCACCCAATTCAATGGTCCCTGTAGCGCACGTCGGAGCTCCAAAGTCGACGCCTTCGTCGAGGTAATTCGATGCAAATATCCCACTATACCAGACGAGAATTGTATGGATTTATAGAGGAGGGTGAGGCGAACAAAAAACTCAACTGGAGGTGGGGCTGAAAGTGGATGTGGTGGCGGCGATTTGGTCGGGAAGATGGGAGCAACTTCCGTCGTTCGTGGGGGGGGGGGGGGGGTTTAAACGGTTTTGACCAATCAACGAGAAGTGAGAGAGAAAGAGGGGGATTGGCCCATGTTATTTTATTTTTAATTTATTTTAAATTCAAAAATATCTTCTGGTCTAAACGAACACCAATTTCAACTCAACGACTGTCGCCCCTAGCTAAATACCCCATTCCCGGACACAATGGGATATGTTTCGTTGGCCAATTCGACTGTTATAGTCAGTTATTTTTCAAGTTAAAGTATAAAACATTTAATATTCAATTTGAACATACATTTCAATTTGCCAGGGCCTCAAACTGATTCGAAAAATTCCATAAAAATAAATCTAGCTATGTTTTGACGATACGGTCCCAACAAAACTAGTTTCGTCGAATTCTGAGATCGTTTGAAAAATGGCCATTTTCTGGTCGACCCAATTTAATAAAAATTGACCAATCACATTTTCTCTTGCCACGCTCACATACTAGCTTCAAAAATTATGAAATTTGAAACCTAGCAATAGTTTGACATCCCGGACGCAACAAAAGTGGTTTCGTCGAATTCCGAGGTCGTTTGCAAAATGTCTATTTTCAAGGGCTATATATTCTATATAGCGACCTTTCTGAAAATTCATTTGGCTATAACTTTTGATTCCCGGTATGACACTTCAATTTTTCAGATTCGTTAGAAAGGTATTCATAAATAGATTTAAATATTTTTGGTTTCGCTAAAATATGTTATATTTTCCACTCGGTACAGTCAGTCAAAGTTTGAATTCAAATTTTCAAACTACCTCACTATTTCCAATTCATTATTTTATTGAAATATTCTATTTCAATTGTTTAAATTCTTTGAAAACAACCTATTTTAAAATTTTAAAATTGGCTCGCATTTTCCGGGTTGTTACAATCTCCCCCACTTAAAACTTTTCGTCCCCGAAAAGGAAACAGCGGTACAGTAGGAAACAAAATGTAAATGCAAAGTATTGTAAAGGTACCTTGCACCGGAGTTAGTCAGAGATATCCACTCTGCATTTGGGGTAGGATTTCTTAATGCTTTCCTCAGTCTCCTAAGTACAGTCTCTAGGATGACTACTCCACTGCACTTTAACTAAATGAACCTTTTTGCTCCTCAGCTCTTTAGTTTCTTTGCCAACAATCTTTAATGGCTCTCTTCTGACTGCTAATTCTGTAGTAATTTCCAAGTCCTGTTGCGCTGCTTCTTCTACAACAAGATCCGGATCATGCACATGTTTTCTGAGTTGAGACACGTGGAACACATCATGCATTCCAGGCAACCAATCAGGTAATGAAACCCTATAAGCAAGAGTTCCAATTCATTCAAGTATAGGAAAGGGACCAATAAATCTCGGTGCCAACTTCCCAGTTTTGCCAAATATGATTACTGCTCTCATCGGAGAAACTCTTAAATACACATAATCACCAACGACAAATGATAAATCTCTTCTTCTAGAATCTACATAACTTTTCTGTCGGCTTTGTGCGGTTTTCAATCGCTTCTTGATGAAATCGACTTTATCAGATGCTTCTCTAATCATATCGGGCCCCAACACCAGTCTGTTGCCAGGTTCTACCCAACATGCGGGAGATCTGCACGGTCTACCGTATGATGCTTCAAATGGCGACATTTCCAAACTTGCTTGATAACTATTGTTATATGAGAATTCTGTCAAATGTAAGTGATCTTCCCATGACCCACTAAAATCAATAATACAAGCCCGCAGTAAATCTTCTAGAATTCTATTCACCCTCTCAGTTTGGCCACCTGTCTGAGGGTGATAAGCGGTGCTTAGATTCAATTTGGTTCCCAATTCTGTTTGGAATGCTTCCCAGAATTTGCTAGTAAATAGGGGATCTTTATCACTGACTATATTGAGCGGCACTCCATGCAGTTTAACTATTTCTTTGAAGTAAATCTATTCTAAACTTTGAGCCGTTCTGTTGGATCTGACAGGTATGAAATGGGCAGTCTTCGTGAAGCGATCACCCAAATACTGTCGTTTCCTTTCTTAGTTCGAGGCAAACCATCTATGAAGTCCATGGAAATCTTCTCCCACTTCCATCCTGGGATATCTAATGGTTGTAATAATCCAGCCAATTTCTGCTGATCGCTCTTAACTTGTTGACAGGTGGGACACCGGCTAACATATATTGAAATGTCCCATTTTAACGACTTCCACCAGAACCCGCGCTTAATATCATTGTACATTTTGCTCACTCCCGGATGGACACTCAGTTTAGACTTGTGACATTCATCAAGTACTTCCCTTTTTAGCTCGGAGATGTCGGGAACACAAATTCTTCCTTTTAATCTCAGAAATCCCTCACTCTCCACTTGGAAGCTGGAGTCTATGCCCTTTTTAATTCTTTTGATCATCTCCTTAACAAAATTATCTTATTTCTGAAGGGCAGAGATCCTGTCAATTAACGAAGACGTAATGATAAAGCTGGCAATGATTTCATTCTTTCTGCTAAGCACGTCCGCCACAACATTGGCTTTCCCTGGAGTGTACAAAATCTCAAAATCGTATGCTGCCAGGAATTCTATCCAACGTTGTTGTCTCAAGTTTAGATCTTTCTGAGTGAATAGATACTTCAATGATTGATGATCGGTAAATAGTTCGAACTTCTCACCCAATAAATAATGCCCCCAGATTCTCAAAGCAAACACGATGGCTAACAACTCAAGTTCATGAGTTACATAGTTCCTTTCATGCGGCTTCAGCTGACGGCTAGCATAAGCGACCACTTGGCCTTTTTGCATTAATACTGCGCCAAGCCCTCTAATAGAAGCATCCGCCCAAACCGTCAAGTCTTGGTTGCCATCTATAATTGTTAATACTGGAGCAGTTGTCAATTTCAGTTTTAGCTCTCCGAAAGCTTCCTCACATTCTGGTGTCCACTTGAATTTTCATGCTTCTTTGTAAGATTCATTAATACACCAAATATCTTCAAAAAATCCTTAATGAATTTCCGATAGTAACTAGCCAATCCAAGGAAATTTCGAACTTCGGTGAGGGTAGTAGGTTGTTTCCAGTCTTGGATTGCTGAAATTTTGCTTGGATCAACAGCAATCCCTTCTTTTGATACGACATGGCCAAGGAACTTAACTTCATCCTGCCAGAAGATACACTTAGAAAATTTATCTTTCAAGACATTTCTCCTCAGAATTTCCAACACTTGTTCTAAATGTTTTGCATACTCGCCTTCTGACTTGGAGTAGATTAAAATGTCATCGATGAAGACCAGAACAAATTTATTCAATACACCATGGAACACTCTATTCATAAGATCGACGAAGTATGCTGGAGCGTTACACAAGCCGAACGGCATCACTAACCATTCGTAGAGTAAATCGGGACCCATGAAGGCTATCAAAGGAACACAGTCTTCGACTATACGTAATTGGTGGATACCTGTAGCTAGGTCCATTCTGGAGAATACTCTCGCCCCATTTAATTGATCTAACAGATCATCGATTAGTGGCAAGGGTTATTTGTTCTTCAGTGTCTACTTATTGAGATCTAGGTAATCAACACAAAGTCGTAGAGTACCGTCTGACATCGGGACAAACTGCTGCTCCCCAATCTTAAAAGCTTGGCCTGATCAGACCTTTCCAAAGCAATTTTCGAGTTTGGCTACCCAACTCTTCTTTTTCTTTCGAGGCCATCCTTCTAATTGGATATACTACTGGTCGGGCATTCGGAATTAGATCTATTCTGAATTCAATTTCTCTTTGTGGAGGTAAGTTTTCGACTTCTTCAAACACATCCGCATAGTTTTTAACGACCGGAATCTTTTCTAATGAAGTGGGAATAACTTCCAAAGAAGACCAAAATTCTTTTCTATCTGTTTCTGAGCCGTGACATGGTATAATAATATATCCAAGTTTTTTAACTTTAATGATTCTTTCAGCACATTTGACCTCTGATTCATATTTCGTTAACCAATCAAGTCCCAGAATAATATCGAACTCACGAAAATCCATGACAATCGAATCAAAATAAAATCGGTATCGAGAAAAGGAAATAGGTACTCTACAATATGAACTGAGAATGATAGAGCCTCCAATCGGGTTTTGAACTTTAATTGGTTCTTTAAGCTTTCTTTGTTTCAATTTTAACTTGTGAACGGTGTTACTAGAAATGAAGCTACGTGATGCACCAGTATCAAAAAGTATAGAAACAGGAATGTTTTTAATTATAAGGGTACCTCCCAAGACGTCGGGTTTACCTGATCCATCGGTGATAGCTGTCGGGTTTTCCCCGTCATAAACATGTGCCACTTGTGCATTCTTCTTCAAAGGACAATTCCTGCTATAGTGCCCCTTCTGATGGCAGTTGTACCATTCAGCTGAGCTGCGGGGGTTCGGATTTGAGCTTTCTGGATTTGCCTTCAGTCTCTTTGGGGCAGTGCACACATTCGAATAATGCCCCTTCTTTCCGCAATTGTAGCTGCTTCCTTTGGGTATCTTACCAACTTGCTGAGTAGCGGCTGCTGCATTGCCGGATTCGGGCTGATCTCCTGAAGCTTTGCGCTTGTTCCCAGCTTGGCTTTTAGCGCGGTCTAGATTGGAGTTCCTCTCATCCAAATCTTCGTAGTTGCAAGCCATCTCTACCAGTTCTGAAAATGCAAGTTTGATGTTGCTTATGGCCCGGTCCTGATACTTGCGCTTCAGCCCCAATATGAACCTCTTGTTCTTTGCTTTGGATGTCAAAATAAGCTCTGGAGCATAACGTGATAGCTGTGTGAATTTGTTGAGATAATCTTGAATAGAACGGTCTCCCTACTGGAGATTAGCAAACTCATCACGCATACGCTCTAATGCTTGCTCGGGGATAAACTTCCCCTTGAACAAGGTCTTAAACTCTTCCCAGGTACTTACAGTATCCTCCTCATCCACAGAGGTGATGGCATCCCACCACAACTCGGCCTCCTCCTTTAAGAGCCAAGCGCCCAAAAGTGCTTTGTCGTGGGTTCCCAGTCTCATGCCACCAAAAATCTTCTCGCATGTCTTCAGCCATGCTATAGCCTCTGTCACGGTGCTAAGGCCAGAAAAGGGTTTGCCTCCTAGGATTCTGTACCTCTTTGCTACTCTGTCAAGATCGAAGTCCTGAGGTGTTGGTGGCTGTATCATAGGCCCCTGTTCTGCTACGGGGATATTCCCCCGCCCTCCAGCTCTGCCTGCTCGGCCTCCTCGGCCGCCTCTGGCTACGGCTGCTCGTGTAGCCATCAAGTCCAAAACTGTATAAGAAAGAAAAGAGTCAAGCTCACAAAAATGATAACTTTCATATATGATAAAGCAGGAGAACATAAGGAAAGGTAATGATGTACTGATCAAATTGTTTTGCTATTCTGCTTAGATCATTCTAGGACATCACTAATCCTATCTCTAATGAGCCACTCACCTTAGAACACTACTGATTCTATTATGACGAGGTGTTTAATGTGCTAGATTCTAGAACTAAGGTTAACCAAAGCTCTGATACCAACTGTGACAGTCCCGAAACCCGTACGACGGTGTTAAGGATAATCATTGGAATATAAAACATTAATCATCATAAGCAGAGTACAGATAATAGAAAAAAAGTAAATAGAATAATTTTACATAGATATGACAGCAGAATCATAACATGTAACAACATCAGAATAGCACAACGTAGGATATAACTTAGTAAATAAAAGGGGAACGATCAGTCAACATCGCCATAGGCGGAATATATACATACAGTGAGACATAATAAAGATATCAGTCTACATCGCCTGAGGCGGTACATATACATAAGATAATAAATACTGGAAATAAAACAGTCTGCATCGCCATAGGCGGAATATATACATAAGATAAGGATAGCGGAAAGTCAATAGCCAAAATACAAATCTAATCCTCGCCATCAAGCCAAAAGCGCACTCCGTATTGCAGTGCTAAGCCAAAACAACCTTTCATCTGTCAACTAGGTTGCTCGTGTGAAAATAAGGGCACCCGAGTTTGCAAAGTGAAACAAACAACGAGTCAGTCATGGGACTGGTATGAGAAATCTACTTAACTGGTTAAACAACAGTAATAAGGCAAATCATAGGACCACGCCACTTTCGCGGAACGGGTTTACTCCAGTTTTTGCCGGTGCATTTAAAACAAAGTAAATTCTTTAAAACAACGCAATGCTTTTTAAAAAAGAATGAAGCCGTTATAAGACTCATGTCCCATCACACAATGCAACACAAACCGGAGGATAGAGTTTTACCTTATAATGGCCAAATATGCTTAATACGTGTAAAGAAAAATCACTTGATATTATTACTAGTGCA
This sequence comes from Allium sativum, assembly GCA_030737875.1. Classification (NCBI taxonomy): domain Eukaryota; kingdom Viridiplantae; phylum Streptophyta; class Magnoliopsida; order Asparagales; family Amaryllidaceae; genus Allium; species Allium sativum. Next base: position 652,531,197 of record CM060921.1, read on the forward strand.
TATATGTTTCAAAAGCGAATTCGATCATAAATATCAATCATAGACGACATGAACGTCCCATGCCACTATGTCGCCATACATAAGTTACAATCGAATCCGTGATTTCATATTGGAAATTGGATTTCCGTCATGAGTCGAGGCAAGGGGAAAGCTCCTCTCCGCTTCGAGACACTATAGCAAATGCCTCAGGACTACACACTCTGGGTAACCCTTGGAATCGGCTGGGCCGGTCCTCCCTTACGTTTGAGGATTGGCAATTCCTGAACACACGTTTCTCGATCCTTACAGACCTGTAATCGAGGTGCCTCGCATTCCAACAACCACAAAGATGAAAGTAATATAAATGTCAGCCAGTTTAAGCACTAATGCCATCATAACTAGAAAGAAGCGTCGTGTTCTCCCAGCGGTTCTTATCCCGTTTTTGACTCATACCGAGGTGTGAGGCTCGCGAATCCACGCTATACACAAAGCCAGGCCACGTAGGCCGTGCTTTGATCATCGAACACAAGACTTTGCTTTGCAACAGAAGCCTTGATCACTGCATCTTGGCATGCCACATAGGCAATTCACACCATACGACTGATTTCTATCGATATATAACCTCTGAGCTCGTACGTATTAGAGAAGGGCGTTAAGCAAGAGAATAAATTCTCCACCGCCAAACATATATATATTTAACAGAGATCAATCAGTACAGAACAAAATCCAATGTCAGACACACTGTCCATTTACAAGTCCGTTCTGGGTCTGAACGAAATCGGAGGCACCATATTCCTCGTATATTCGTACAATCAACACATACGTTCGAACGGCTACTACTTCCGTTCCTTCAAGGTAGCTACTCCAATCAGGAACCTCAGCAGTGCCCATCCATCCGATACGAAGATCGTCGGTCTTGAACCGTCTTTGTATTTTCGACTTCGAATCGTTCGATCTATTATTTGAAATGAGGGTTAGCTCGGCCTTTTCAAATAATTCACGTACATTTAGAATTCAAATCAATTCTTCCCATTGTTATATTATTCGACATTCACATTTGAGTTCTTTAGTATAATTTTCATGTCAAACACATACAACCATCAATATCAAGCAAATCAAGCAAAGTTGGTTTATTTCCAATCCATGTCGCTTATAATATTTTATAACGATTTTTCGCCATTTTTATTTATTTAAAAATGGCCATATTTAATTAAACGACGTTTCAGGTCGTACTGTGGCACTGGCGCTGCTTTTTCCCAAATTTGTTTTACACATATCGGGAAATCTAACCGTTGGATTTCTACAAAGTTTATATCACTGGGAAGATATTCCAAAAGCGAACCCAATGGTTCCAGTTTCGTGAAAATCCGACGGTCAGATCTTCCACACTAGTCGTTTGAAGTTACGGTTTCAAAATACGAACTGCAGCGTCGTTATTCGATTTAATTTAATTATACTTATATTTATATATAAATATAACTGATTTTGGTGTTGTTTTTCTTCAGACTTGAATTAAACATTCCAGACAATCCAACCGTTAGATTTTTACAAAGTTGGTGCCGTTGGAAAGATATTTCCAAGGCGAACCCAACGGTTGCGGTTTTGGGAAAATCCGATGGTCGGATCTCTCGTACAAATCGATTGAAGTTACGATTTCAAAACACGAACTGCACAGCCTCGATTCCTTTCAATTCTATATATATATATATATATATATATATATATATATATAGTTCATTCTGTAATTTCAATATCGTTTTCACTTCAAATATTTCGCTAACGCCTTTATATTTCAAAAAAATTCGCCATAACCTCCTTTGTACGGGAAGGGGTTTGGAAATTTATTGGGCCGTATTAGGTACCCAAAAAATCCTATAAAGCATACACATATTTATAGTGATATATCCTAGTGTTTACAAGGGAGCGTGTATAGATAATAACTCCAGAGAATAAATTCTCGTCACCCTGTCTAAGTCTGAGGAGTGTGTATTTTTAATTACTCCACAGGATAAATCCTCGTCACCTCGTCCCATATGGGAAATAAATAATCCATGTGCCATATCTAATAACTAGAGAGACATGATTATTGTCAACTCCAGACCCATGTGGGGTTTTTATTAAACCGGCAATTTATCGTTATATTTTATATAGTCCATATCAGTCACCAGTTCAACCTGTAATATATAATCATCGCCATACAAGCCTCTCGCTCGTATGGTAAATCTTCAACCTCGTCACACAAGCTCCAAATGCTTATGTGGTATATGATGAAGTATGCCTATCGTCAGGAAGTATGCCATGTAGTGTAGTTCAAAATTAATTGTTACTATCCTATAGCGATGTTTATTATTACACACAGAGTAACCAGCACTCCGCATCCAATGGCATTCATAGTAATTGATATAAAAATAAAATTGCGCAGCCAACTCATCAAGGCTTAACCATTTGTCGGGCACGCAAAGAATTTCTTTACTCAACAGCTAATCCATTTTCTCTGTTCAACACATGTGTGTGTGTGTGTGTGTGTATATATATATATATATATATATATATATATATATATATATATGTAGAACAAAGCTAATACTAATATTTCTAGCGAACAAATATTTATTTCAACACGTGTGTATTTTTAGCGAGGCGTATACATGATAAAAGTAATATTTTTATCATCAGAAATTTTTATTCAACACATGAATGTTTTTAACACTTCATATTCACAATAAAAATTGTAATTTTCATTGTTTAATCAATTTATTTAAAATACGAATAACATTCAACACAAGAATTTCTATTCAACGAATGAATTTCTATTCAACACACGAATGTTCTTTATAGTTTGTATATATATATATATATAAATATGATTTTTTTGTTAAAGCTAATTATTTAAAATACGAACACCATTCAACACATGAATTTCTATTCAACGAATGAATTTCTATTCAACACACATTGTTCTTTATAGTTTGTATATATATATAAAAATGTGATTTTTTTTGTTAAAGCTATTTATTTAAAATACGAACGCCATTCAACTAATGAATTTCTATTCAACGAATGAATTTCTATTCAACACGTGAATGTTCACTATAGTTTGTATATATATATATATATATGTGATTTTTATTGTTAAAGCTATTTATTTAAAATACGAACGCCATTCAGCACATGAATTTCTATTCAACGAATGAATTTCTATTCAACACATGAATGCGGTTTCAACATATGAAAATAATTTCAACAAATGAAAATAATTCTAACACATGAATATTTCAGAAAATTTCGGCAGCATAACGGCAGGGTAGTTAAAACCGGGACCGTCCCTAGTACGGCTCCTCGCTCTATCTTAAAACCTCACGGTTTTTGACAAGGGGGATTCATGCATCTTGTTCGCACGCAGGCGACATGTTTTATTTTCATTTCCACAATTCCATTCTAATTTATTTCAACCACAAGAGGGTATTTTTCAACCACAAAGGTATTTTTCAACCACAATATCAACCACAAACAATTATTTTCAACCATTCGTCATACTACATATTTTCACGCCAATCACAAGCAATAAATATCGTCCATGGTTTGTGGACGAGGGGAGTATATATATATATATATATATATATTATATTTCACTTTCATTTCAACACAATTCAAAGCATATATGTTTCATACAACGCTTGTATAATTTATACATCGCTCATATAACTTATACAACACATGAGGTATACAATGCGTATATAATTTACACTTCGCTTATATAATTTATACAACACGATTTCATTCACACAATTTAATTTAGATTTCTCACATTGGTTTTCGAGGTGCTAAAAATCGTAGATAGCTCAGAAAAATCCGCGGTCTCTTCTAGATGGTAGAGAGCCTCCTTGCGGTCCCGATGTTTCCTGTTTCATCGAATTTCGTTAACACATCATAAAGATATGATTTTTCAAAGTTTGCAACACTTAAAAGTGTTATTTTCAATTTAGAAAAATTAAAGCCGTTCACCTCTATAAACCTTCGAACCATGGTTTTAAATTTTCGCTCGATCCATGAAGTGTTGTCTCGATCAGGTGCTGCAGCGTCAAAGAGCTTCGAACAGGGTTTCCAGCACCGGTGGTGGCACCCAATTCGATGGTCCCTGTAGCCCACGGCGGAGCTCCAAAGTCGACGCCTTCCTCGAGGTAATTCGACGCAAATATCCTACTATACCAGACGAGAATTGTATGGATTTATAGAGGAGGGTGAGGCGAACAAAAAACTCAACTGGAGGTGTGGCTGAAAGTGGACATGGCGGCGGCGATTTGGTCGGGAAGATGGGAGCAACTTCCGTCATTCGTTGGGTGGGGGGGTTTAATCGGTTTTGACCGGTCAACGAGAAGTGAGAGAGAAAGAGGGGGATTGGCCCATGTTATTTTATTTTTAATTTATTTTAAATTCAAAAATATCTTCTTGTCTAAACGAACACCAATTTCAACCCAACAACTGTCGCCCCTAGCTAAATACCCCCATCCCAGACACAATGGGATATGTTTCGTTGGCCAATTCGACTGTTATAGTCAGTTATTTTTCAACTTAAAGTATAAAACATTTAATATTCAATTTGAACGTACAATTCAATTTGCCCGAGCCACAAACTGATTCGAAAAATTCCAGAAAAATAAATCTAGCTATGTTTTGACAATACGGTCCCAACAAAACTAGTTTCATCGAATTCTGAGATCGTTTGAAAAATGGCCATTTTCTGGTCGACCCAATTTAACAAAAATTGACCAATCACATTTTATTTTGCCACACTCACATACTAGCTTCAAAAATAATGAAATTTGAAACCTAGCAATAGTTTGACATCCCGGACCCAACAAAAGTGGTTTCGTCGAATTCCGAGGTCGTTTGCAAAATGTTTATTTTCAAGGGCTATATATTCTATATAGCGACCTTTCTGAAAATTCATTTGGCCATAACTTTTGATTCCCGCTATGAAAATTCGATTTTTCAGATTTGTTAGAAAGGTATTCATAAACAGATTTAAATATTTTTGGTTTCGCTAAAATATGTTATATTTTCCACCCGGTACAGCCAGTCAAAGTTTGAATTCTAATTTTCAAACTGCCTCACTATTTCCAATTCATTATTTTATTGAAATATTCTATTTCAATTGTTTAAATTCTTTGAAAATAACCTATTTTAAAAAATTTAAATTGGCTCGCATTATTCGGGTTGATACATTCTTTTTATTGTAACATGTTAATTATAGAATTATTAGGATTTGTTAAACAATAAAAATATCTTTTTTTATTTGTACACATGTTAACATTAAAGTATGTGTAGAAAATAAAATTCTTCTTTTTATACATATAAAGCATAGAATTGTTGTATAAAATAAAATTCTTCTTTTTATTTATACATATGAAATATAGGAATGGGTAGACAATAAAATTCACTTTTAATTTGTCATATGAGATATAGAATACATGAAGACAATAAAATTCTTCTTTTTATTTATACATATGAAATATAGGAATGTGTAGACAATAAAATTCTCCTTTTTCAATTGTCACATGTTAACATAGAATATATGTAGAAAATAATATTCTTCTTTTCATACATATAAAGCATAGAATTGTTGTATAAAATAAAATTCTTCTTTTTATTTATACATATGAAATATAGGAATGGGTAGACAATAAAATTCTCTTTTTATTTGCCATATGAAATATAAAATACATGAAGACAATAAAATTCTACTTTTTATTTATACATATGAAATGTAGAAATTATGCAGACAATAAAACTTTCTTTTATTGTATATATGTGAACATAGGAATGGTCAAAATTGTCAAACATTAAAAATAAACATTTTTAATGTATAAAATGATTCAGTATTTAAAGAAACATGTTTATTAGAAAATTGTTAAACATTAAAAAGAAACATTTTTAATGTATAAAATGATTCATATTTAAAGTGACATGTTTATTGTCAAAATTATGTAAACATTAAAAAGAAACATTTTTAATGTATAAAATGACTCATTAATAAAAACAAGATGTACATTGGAAATTGTTTAGAGATTAAAAGAGACATTTTAATGTTTATTTAGTTTCATTAAAAATGTTACATTTTACCTGTACATTTAGATAAAAAGGGATTATAGGTTAAAAAGGATTTATTATTAAAAATGTTACATTTTACATGTACATTTAGATAAAAAGGGATTATAGGTTAAAACCGGATTTGTAATTAAAAATGTTACATTTTACATGTACATTTAGATAAAAAGGGATTATAGGTTAAAACATGATTTGTAATTAAAAATGTTAAATTTTACATGTACATTTAGATAAAAAGGGATTATAGGTTAAAATAGGATTTGTAATGAAAAATGTTACATTTTACATGTACATTTAGATAAAAAGGGATTATAGGTTAAAATAGGATTTGTAATTGAAAATGTTACACTTTACATGTTAGTAAAATAGGAAAAAGTTTAAATACACATATATGCTTTGTTTGTGGAAAACATCATTTTTAATATGTTAGTGAAATCGTTGAACGATTTACATATATAAATATAAATTAAAATTAAACGAATCGTGCGCGGTAGTTCGCGTTTCGAAATCATAACTTTAAACGATTATACCGAAAGATCCTACCGTCGGATTTCCCAAAACTGGAACCGTTAGGTTTGCTTTGAGAAGATCTTTCCAATGATATTAAATTTACTAAAATCCAATGGTTAGATTTTGAGAAAGGTGTAATTCAAATATGGATAAAAACAATGCCAGGGCCGCGTATTGACCTGAAGCGTCGTTAAATTAAATTAGGCTATTTTTATATAAAAAAATAGCGGTAAATCATTATAAAATAATATTAACGATATGAAATGATTTGAATTATATATATACGAGAATTAGTTGAAAAGACCGAGTTCAATCTCATTTCAAATAATTATACGACGATTTAAAGTCAAAGACATTGAAGACGGTGATTGAAGACCGGTGATCTTCACATCGAATGGACGACTACTGATGCCCGACATTAGGTAGCTCCCAGTAAAGGGTTAAAGTGGTAGTTGTCCGGATGTACTTGTTGATTTTCCGGATATGCAAGAACCTATCTTCCGTATTGGACATACGTGATGAGGAATAAGGTATCTCCAGTTCCAATCAGACCCAGAACGAACTTGTAAATGGATGTGTGTCTGACATTGGATTTCGTTCTATGTTAATTGATTTCTATTAAATATATATCTGTTTGGTAGCGGAGAATTTATTCTCTTGCTTAATACCCTTCTCTAAGATGTACTAGCTTAGAGGTTATATATTGATAGACATCAGTTACATGGCGTGAATTGTCAACGTGGCATGCTAAGATGCAAATGATCAAGGCTTTTGTTGAAAAGCAGAGCCTTGTGGTTGATGATCAAAACACAGCTTTAATCAGCATAGCTTTGTGTATAACATTACTTTGTGAGCCTCACACCCCGGCATGAGTCAGAAATGGGATAAGGGACCCAAGGAGTGCATGATTTTCTTTCTAGCTAGAAGTGGTGTCATGGTATGGAGCCCAGACATTTTTACTTATGTGGATGATGGATTGCGAGGCACCTCGGATATTGGTCGTTACTGGCCAAGTGATAGGTCCAATAGGATCGGGAAACATATTGTTCAGGCATAACTAATCCACTAAAGTATTTGTGGACCGACCTTGGAGGATCCAAGGGTTTTCCGTAGGTGTGATCCTCGATCATCTTGCTAGAGGTGACCCGAATCGGTAAGGAAACCATCCCGAGCCTTGACTCATGATGGAAACCCAAATTCCAATACGACATTACGGATTTGATTATAAACCTATATATGGCGACATAACAGGATGGGGTACTATGCCATCTAGGATTGATACATTTACTTTGAAAATGTTTTAAACTGACTAGACATTAATAATAATATCAAGTTTTCTATGTATCAAGCATGTTTGATCATTATAAGGTAAAACTCTATCCTCCGGTTTGCGTTGCATTGTGTGATGGGATTTGAGTCTTATAATGGTTTCATTTTTCTAAAAAGCATTGCGTTGTTTTAAAAGATTTACTTATTTTATTCACTGGCAATCCAATAGAGTAAACCCGCTCCGCGTTAGCGGGGTGGTCCTGTGATTAGCCGTATTATTAGATAAGTTAAGTAAGATTTCTCATACCAGTCCCATGACTGACTCGTAGTTTGTTTCACTTGCAAAATCGGGTGCCTTTATTTTCCACATGGGCAGTCAAGTGGCTTGTTTTGTAGATATTTATTTATTGAGCAGGATTCTGGATCGAAGCTTAAAGCGGTGTCCAGAGCATTGATAGTCTTTCGCTGTGTTAGTTTATTTGTTTCCGCTACGTTGTATTAAAATTATTGTAAATTAATCTTCCGCTGTATTACTACTTATCGATGTACTCTGATATATTTTGTACTCTGATGTAACATTATTATGATGTTTATAAAAGTCTTTTGTTATTTGTTCTGATGTGTTGTATGCCTAGAGTTAGCGTATGCGGTATTCGAACGGTCTTGGTCGATTTAATGATCGATTAGGTCTGGGCGAAATCCGTATCGTTACAATATTAAATTCGTATTAAGAGCGTACTAAATGCATTAAAATAAGAAATTAGAATTATAATGTCCTCATAGGAAATTTATATGTGTGTGAGTATTAATGGCTTTCATTAGTATTAATGACACATAGACACCAGGTTAATCCCTAGAAGTATTCCCAGAATTGACCGACATATCCAACTTCTACAAGGTAGTCAAGTTAATGCGAGAGGTCTAAGTGCCTTGGGCCATTATAATTATTACACAAGGACGTGAGGTTAAGCCCAATTTGTTGTAGAAGTATGCTCGGAACTGGCCGACAAATCCTGCATCTACACATGGTCGGTTTAATGTGAGATGTCTAGTGTGTGTGTTTGTATGTATGTATGTGTATATATATATATATATATATATATATATATATATATGTGTGTGTGTGTGTGTGTGTGGGTGTAACATCCCGTATTTTTTGGTCAATTATTTAAATTATTTTATTGTTTTAAAAAGTTTATTTGAATTTAAATAACTGGATATTAATATTTTTGAATATTTTATTAATATAATAATATTTTAATTACAAAATAATTGGAAAATGTTGAATTTTAGTATAATGTGAATTGGCAACATAAAAAGATTTAATATTGTTTATATTGGAATTATATTAACAAATACGTTTATTAAATGACACTAGAACATATAATTTATAATTTAATTATAAAATGAGCTGCAGCAGCGCAGTAATTCGTAATATTGAGTTTTGAACTTTAATTGGTTGTATATGATCCAATATAAGTTGGATTTCTTTGAAACAAAAAAACGTACGAAGCTATTCGATAATATTTTTCTAATGAAATAGAAAATTCAAGTTTTTATAGCTTAGGTTTTGTTTTATGTCCAAATCAAGTTTTCAAATAGTCACTATGGAATTCGTTTATAAATTATAACGTTTATTTATATAAAATAAAGGGGTTTTTAAATTTACTGAATATCAATTTGGCTTGGAATTCAACCCGAGATATTTTATTTTGAAAATACATGAAATTATGCTGAAGTATGTTCAATTATAATATTTTATTATTATTATATTGAGGTATTTTTAAATTGATTTATTTAATTTAATTTGGACCCTTAAAAGGGGACTTTATTCAAACGACCTCCGTTTTCAACAAAACAAATTTTATTATGACTGTAATTACTAATTATTGCTAGATTTGAAGTTTCGCACCAATTGGAGTTATTTTGTTAGTGTGGAAAAATTAAATGCAAATAAATCGACCATTTGAGCTTGAACGAGCACCGTATGAGCAAACGGACTCGGTTTTCGACGAACCAAGATTCATTAGGACTGTAACGTCGAATTATATCATGATATCCATTTTCATTGCAAATGGAGTTTGTATGTAACCATAGGAATCAATAAACAGCGTTCAGAAATGGCGATAGGCACGGATAAAAATCGTTCGTCACTTCAATAAAATATCGTTAGTCACCTCAACATAAAATAATATTATTTCCCTATAAATATAACCTATACATCAGCCTTTCCAATGCTTTATTGTTCATCAGCAAATATTTTCGCAATATAACCCATAATCCAAATTCAGTTTTTATCTCTTAAATTATCAAGAATTAGAGGTTGCTGCCAATTGAAAAGTTGGAGATCATGGTGAGTTCTAACCCAAGTAAAAATTTGGTGGCGTTTTGTGGTGTGGTGGTCGCGAGAGGGAGCTAAACATGAAATTGATGTTTCGGTTTATCGTGTTTTCTAGTAGCTGGAGGAGTTTTTAGGAGTTGGGTCCTAAAGATGATTTGTAAAGGAGAGGCAGGTGGTCATTTTCTCTTTTGGTCGGAGGAGCTGAAACGTTGTGTGGTTGTAACACCCCGAATTATATGAGAATATTAAAATTAAAAAATTCAAGCACGCTTAATTTGTAGAAGAAGAATTAAGTGAAATAGGTTGCGCTATTTTGTTTGTCTCAAAATTTTGGTCAAGATGGACATTTGGTTTGCATAAAACAGATACCTTATGAAGAAGTTATTAAGCCTTGATGTTTGTATGCATATGAGAAAAATATATATATATATAGATATATATAAAAATTAAATAATTAAATATGCAAAAAAGTTCAAAACAACAAATCGAGAGGGGGAATAACCGAACCGGCCCATTTTTTGAGGTCGACCCGAGCCTCACTGGGTCGACTAGGGGTTGATTCAGGGTGTTTGGCTATCAACCCGTGGGCCGATTCGCTCTAAAGCAGATGTGGCATCTGATTGGTTCAGATGGACTCCTTGTTGAGTCATTAGGGCTGATGTGGCTATTTTATCTTGTCTGAATGGCTTTGATTTGCTCTAGGTTAATCTAGCGCCTATTAAATCAAACTTCTATATAAGCAACCTAAATCTAAATCCTAAGCCACACAAATATATTCTTAGAGCCGTTATGCCATTAATGGTGAACCTAGAATTGTCGTCATCTCTTTCAACTCAAAGGCAAGATAGAAGCTACATCAAAATCAAATCAAAACTGTTCTAATTCAATTAAGAGAATTCAACGATCTACATCAAAGGCGAGCAATTCGGTTTCAGAATACAAATCCCTGAAATCAAGTTTTTCCTTTTGATTGTAAGTGTAGTTATCTTTCAGAAGTGAATAAATTAAATACATGATTTGTAAAATAGAATTTTAACAAGTTGTATGTGATGATGATTCATGTTTATTCATGTCTATTCTATCATATATGCCTATGAACTATTGTGGTCTATCGAATCTATCATGTTATGTGGAAATTGGTGAGTAAACCTATGATGTTGTATAGGAATTTGTGAATGAAATTATCATATGTAAGTTTGGTGATATTATGATACATACAAGTTTTAGGCTAAGTCATGTCATTTATGCCTAATTGTTTAGAGCCATTATGCATACATGTTTAGATCTACGACCTTATATGTTTAGATCTACAACTTTATATGTTAGATCCATATTCCTTTATGATAGATCTAATTTGCAAGTTCACCGCTACATTCCAAGTTTAACTTGTATATTTTTATGTAAATTTATATGCTTGTGGTTCATGTTGCATAGATCAAATTTGCAAGTTCATAGTTAAAAGTATATTGTTCTATGCCAAATCCATGTGATATATGTGTAGTTAGATCCATACTTTTGTATGATGTTGGAATGTTGCAAAGTTCCTCTTTTCCCCTTTTTGTTTTATAAGTTAGGCTAAAATATCGAGCCTAACATTCTATGTAATTTTGGGAATGTACAACGGGGGCAACGTTGGGGAAAACATGAAATTACATGAAATTGGCATGTTTGACACATAAGTATGATAAGTGGCATGAAAATGGTATAATCTATATACCTAAAATTTTGAACGTGATTTAGAAGGAAAGTGGGCCATGACAATAATTGATTTATAATTTACATGTAAATATGTAGGATAAACATGAAAAATTACATGGCATAGATTGGTTCATGAAATGGTATATTTAGTATACCATTAATTGTGAGCATAATTAAAAGGATAATTATGGCATAATTAAATTGGAAATAATTTACATATGGAATTTGTCATAAATAAGAAATATGTAAATTTAGAAAAGACAAATATGCCTAACTCGAGATTAGACTGAGTTGTGGTGTATAACTGCCCGGAACCGACCGACACATCCAGTGACCACAACAATACCTGTCTAATGTGGGTGGTTAGTGCATTGAGCCCAAAAAGGACCCGAGGTTAGATTGAGTTGTGGTGTAAAACTTCCCGGAACCGACCGGCACATCCAGTGACCACAACAATACCTGTCTAATGTGAGTGGTTGGTGCTTTAATAAAGCTAAGTCAAGATTAGTAGGGTTAAGTCAATTAAGGAAGCACTTAACCGATTCAACATGTTAACTAAACTGATGGGTGAGGTTAAGTAAATTTAGAACATTTAACCGTTATAACATGTTAATTAGATAAGTGGGTGAGGTTAAGTAAATTTAGAACACTTAACCGTTATAACGTGTTAACTAAATAAGTGGGTGAGGTTAAGTAAATTTAGAACACTTAACCGTTATAACATGTTAATTAGACAAGTGGGTGAGGTTAAGTAAATTTAGAACACTTAACCGTTATAACATGTTAATTTGACAAGTGGGTGAGGTTAAGTAAATTTAGAACACATAACCGTCATAACACGTTAATTAGACAAGTGGGAGATGTTAAGAAAATTTAGAAACACTTAACCAATATAACTTGATTTATGGAAAGGTTAAGTTAAAATAAGAGGGAAACACTCAACCAATATAACTTGATTTGTGGTAGGGTTAAGTTAACACAAGAAGGCAACACTTAACCAAAGTAACATGACACGTGGGTGGGTTAAGTTATCTTGAATTGATTGATGACACTTAACCAATACAACAAGATGAATACGTGGGGTTAAGTTGACAAGAAACACTTGACCAATATAACTTGATGAACGAATGGGGTTAAGTTAATAGGAAACACTTAACCGATCCAACATGATAAGTGAGGAGGGTCAAGTTAATAAGAAACACTTAACTAACATGACATGATGAATGAGTGGGTTAAGTTAACATGAACGGACAACACTTAACCAATATGGCGTAATGTGCGGGAGGGTTAAGTACATATCTGGTTGGTGGGTAATATTAGTAAATATAGGCCTACAAAACTTAACCATTAAATAAACATTCTTGAATCAGTGGAAGGGTTAAGTACATAAAGGGTTGGTGGGTAATATTAGTAAATATAGGCCCACAAAACTTAACCATTAAATAAACTTGCTTGAATCAGTGGAAGGGTGAAGTACATATCGGGTTGGTGGGTAATATTAGTAAATATAGTCCCACAAACTTAAACGTTAAGTAAACATGCTAGAATCGGTGGAAGGGTTAAGTACATCTCATGTAGGTAGGTAATATTTGTATATACAGGCCCACAAACTTAACCGTTAAGTAAACATGCTAGAATCGGTGGAAGGGTTAAGTACATCTCGTGTAGGTGGGTAATATTTGTATATATAAGCCCAAAAACTTAAACAATAAGAAACCCTAGTAACTAGGACCCATTTCAGCAGTAACCCACATAAATGTATCATGGTACCCTGAAACTAGGCAGGGTAGCACACGATTACTGGGCTGATTATAAGCAGTCAAAATAGCGGTAGAGGGTACGTCAGTGTAGGTTCCGATGGTTTACGGGCATGCACGTACTCCGGAGTGGGAAAAAGCAGGCACTGGGTACCAGTAGTTATACACTGTGCATCTTGAATCGTGTCGGGTCGCTATCATAAGGATTGATACACCTTATGGTGGGACCAGCACAGGATATCTACACGCAAGAGAAGTCCGATTGACACAGACACATGGTACATGAATACTAGTAGGGAGCCGATCGATAGGGTAGTAAGGGTACATCTAACATGTTCATGGCAATTAAGCTGATTGAGGTGGAATCCTCATGATAGATGTACACCTGAAGGCTACCACAATTATGGGGGTTGGGATCACGCTTATCATTTTATACAGATTACTAGTTGGGACACTAGTTAGGTGGTGCATAGATAAATATAGAAATCAAATTAACAGAGTAGTAGTGAAGCAGAGAAAAAGTAGAAGCGCATTCAGTTCACCTTGCACTTATCTTGTCTTTAGTTACCTTGTTTTTATGGTATTGTCCTATTTTCGCTTTATTCATGTCATGATCCTTTATCTTGTTTGCATGCTGAAAGATCACTGGACTTACCAGACTTATGTCCGACCTAGTTTGTTTTTCGCCTCTTTTCTTCCGTTCCCCCCCCCAGATAGTCAGGGAGGGAATAGCTCAGCCTAACTTGGACCTCTTCTCTTTCCAAGCTTGAAGATTAGTTGGTGTATCGCTTTGGAATCTCTCTCTTCCACTGCTATGGCTGGTTAATGCTTTATCGGGGAATATCATTGTTTTTATGCTTCTTTTATTCTTGGAAGTTTTTAAATCAAGATAGAAATTCTATGTATTACATTTAAGTATGATTGAGGAAATTGTTGTAAAAGCTTGACTGAATTAAGTCGTTTATAAAATGACTTTATTTTCCGCTGCTTTATTTGTCTGTCTTGTAATTTATCTGCATCTTTTACCTATAACTCTCCACCAAAGTTAAGGCATTCCCTCTGTGAGTGACCTTAACGGAGGTGGGGCGTTTCGCTTGGTATCAGAGCTGAAGGTTACCGAATCAGATAAAAAAATTGAAAAATTATTTTCGAAACGATTTTAAAAGAAGCATTTTCAAAAGATAAGTTTTGTTTTAAAGGCATATTCCCTAAAGCCATATGCACTTTCTTTTTGATCCTCTGTTTGAATCATTGTTTCCTTCTTTCCTGAGTCTCCGGGGGTCCTGGCTTTCTGGGAGGTAACCTCATCGCGGCATGGTTCCGTAGGCTTGATGAGACCACGACACTTGTTAAAGGGCAAATAAGCGCCCAACTTCCATCTATAGCCGCAGTAGTTTCACCTACGGCAAATTTTTCTTTCGAGCTTTGTAGGATTTTTCGTGCATTGGAGGCAGCTTTCAAAAGACCTGTCAACAAGTTACACAAGGATGGAAAAGATGAGAATGAGGGAGTTTGGCTAAGGAGCACAACCCAGGGATGAAGAACTCATGGATATAGACTTGGTTCACAAAGGAGGTAAGAAGGAAGGAATAGTAAAACTTAAAACAAGAGGAAGTATCTTTATTATGGTATAACAGGTCATATAATTAAGGACAAGGGAAAGAATAAATGACAGGAATTTCAAGAGGGAAAATGCATGCTCTCACCGCCAGCATACCTGAGAGAGAGGTAGTAAAGCTTCGATTGAAAAAGTTTAGTTTTTCTTCTTGATCATCCTGCTAGTACACTTTTTGATTTTTGCGCTTCGCATTCGTTTATATCTGCTTCCATAGTTGAGTCTCTGCACCCTAGAGCTTGTATAGTAGAGGATCCCATTATTGTCTCAAGTCCAATTTGTGGTTCGGCTCATTTATCTTTGGTTTGTAAGGATTTTAGATACTTATGTTTTTGGTTTCATGGGCTATGGGTTGATTCTAGCCATGGATTAATTAGCTAGTAATTGTGAAAGGAGGGTAGTTAGACTTTCGACTTGCCTCGGGAATACCCTCGAAATTTCGTGCGATCCTAAGGGATCAGTTTGTCTTGGCTACCTAGAATCACTTTATGTATTTATTGACGATTTTCGATCTGTTAGAGTAGTCCATGAGTACGTAGATGTTTTTTGATTAAGGTTAGGAGTTTTCCCCCTAAAAACTCGAGATAGACTTCTGCATATATCTAGTTGACAATGCAAAGCCAGTTATGCAATCAACGATAGTTTTGGAGCAGGATTGGCGAGGATAGCCAGAGTCGATTAAGTGCTCAATTGTTTGGTTGTTTTACTAGTGTCATCTCACATAAATCGTCCAAATTCGGAGGAGGTATTCCTTGGGTGCTTGTCTGATATTGGTTTAGGCCTTTGGGCCTTGTACTTGTGGGATGTCGAGTTCGACTAGGATGGTTTGTGTGAGAGATAAATAGTTGTGGTAGACGCCCTAAGTAGAAAAAAAATAACCTTAAGAGAGTTGAAAAGTACATAGCAACCTTTAGCTTTAGAGCCACAGATTTGTGACATGATGGATAAGCTAAGTAGAGGAGAGACCTCTAATCATCTTAGTATATACACTTGGTATCATGGTTAACTTCTATTTATCTTGGAAAGATAGTTCGACAACATTGGATACCCTCTAGCATAGTAAATGATCGAGGTCCTATCTTTACTAGTGGGTTTTGGAAATGGAGGTCAAGAAGCTTCACAATCGTGAAGTTAAATTAGTTAAGGTACAGTGGAGTGAAGCTCAAAGAAGATGCGACTTAGAAGACTGAAGACTAGATACGCGCATCATACCCTTTTTGAGGGTATATCCTTGATTCCTCCTTTTTCTGTAATATTTATTTGCATGCTAGTGTTTATCTTTTTAGTATATCCTCTCGGTCCTATCCTTGATTCTTAGGTAGAAGCCAATGGATGAAAACATGTGTTTGAGACATGTTATGATTGATGGTTGCAAGTGGTTGCAAGTGTCTGCTAGTGGTTGCTCGTGGATGCATATACACACATTAGGTACTAGATCGGCTCAGTCACTTTCATATTGCCTATGCATATGAATGTATTTGTATATGGATTGAAACTTGATGTGTTATCATATGGATGTTGCATATGGATGAGTGAATATGCGCATATATAGTATTTACATGATTAGGGAAATTTGCATACATATTGGACGCATGACACTCTCATGATTCGCATTAAGGAGGTCAACTGGATCAGTAAACCGCCTGATTTTGCACTAGATAAGAGACATATACACACACTCTACATATGTTCATATGGCATTAAAAGTCTTTTGAGGACAATGGATGCTTGTGGATGATGGATGAGTAGATGGATGATTGAATGTTAGGATGCATTCTTCTTAACTTGAAAATTTCGGGGACGAAATCCTTTAAGGAGGGGAGAATGTAACACCCCGAATTTTCTGAGAATATTAAAATTAACAAATTCAAGAACACTTAATTTTCAGAAGAAGAATTAAGTGAAATGGGTTGCGCTATTACGTTTGTCTCAAAATTTTGGTCAAGATAAACATTTGGTTTGCATAAAACGGATACCTTATGAAGAAGTTATTAAGCCTTGAAGTTTGTATGCATATGAGAAAAATATATATAGATATATATATAAATTAAATAAATAAATATGAAAAAAAGTTCAAAACAACGAATCGACAGGGAGAATAACCGAATCGGGCCATTTTTGAGGTCGACCCGAGCCCTGCTGGGTCGATTAGGGGTTGATTCAGGGTGTTTGGCTGTCAACCCGTGGGTCGATTCGCTCAAAGGCAGACGTGGCATCTGATTGGTATTGATGGACTCCTTGCTGAGTCATTAGGGCTGATGTGGCTATTTTATCTTGTCTGAATGGCTTTGATTTGCTCTAGGTTAATCTAGCAGTTCCTATTAAATCAAACTTCTATATAAGCAACCTAAATCTAAACCCTAAGCCACACAAAAATATTCCTAGAGCCGTCATGCCGTCAATGGTGAACCTAGAATTGTCGCCATCTCTTTCAACTCAAAGGAAAGATAGAAGCTACATCAAAATCAAATAAAAACTAATCTAACTCAACTAAGAGAATTCAACAATCTAGATCAAAGGCAAGCAATTCAGTTTCAGAATACAAATCCCTAAAATCAAGTTTTTCCTTTTGATTGTAAATGTAGTTATCTTTCAGATGTGAATAAATTAAAGATATGATTTGTAATGAATTGTAAAATAGAATTGTATCAAGTTGTATGTGATGCTAATTCATGTTTATTCATGTCTATTCTATCATATATGGCTATGAACTATTGTGGTCTATCGAACCTAACATGTTATGTTGAAATTGGTGAGTAAACCTATGATGTTGTATAGGAATTTGGGAATGAAATTATCATATGTAAGTT
The DNA here is from genome assembly GCA_030737875.1 of Allium sativum. Classification (NCBI taxonomy): domain Eukaryota; kingdom Viridiplantae; phylum Streptophyta; class Magnoliopsida; order Asparagales; family Amaryllidaceae; genus Allium; species Allium sativum. The sequence continues at coordinate 652,549,284 of CM060921.1, forward strand.
TGGTGATATTATGATACATACAAGTTTTAGGCTAAGTCATTTCGTTTGTGCCTAATTGTTTAGAGCCATTATGCATACATGTTTAGATCTACGACCTTATATGTTTAGATTTACAACTTTATATGTTAGATCCATATGCCTTTATGATAGATCTAATTTGCAAGTTCACCACTACATGCCAAGTTTAACTTGTATAGTTTTATGTAAATTCATATGCTTGTGGTTCATGTTGCATAGATCAAATTTGCAAGTCCATAGTTAAAAGTATATTGTTCTATGCCAAATCCATGTGATATATGTGTAGTTAGATCCATACTTTTGTATGATGTTGGAATGTTGCAAAGTTCCTCTTTTCCCCTTTTTGTTTTATAAGTTAGGCTAAAATATCGAGCCTAACATTCTATGTAATTTTGCGAACGTACAATGGGGGTAATGTTGGGGAAAAAAATGAAATTACATGTAATTGGCATGTTTAACATATAAGCATGATAAGTGGCATGAAAATGGTATAATCTATATACCTAAAATTTTGAACGTGATTTAGAAGGAAAGTGGGCCATGACAATAATTGATTTATAATTTACATGTAAATATGTAGGATAAACATGAAAAATTACATGGCATAGATTGGTTCATGAAATGGTATATTTAGTATACCATCAATTGTGAGCATAATTAAAAGGATAATTATGGCATAATTAAATTGGGAATAATTTACATATGGAATTTGTCATAAATAAGAAATATGTAAATTTAGAAAAGACGAATATGCCTAACCCGAGGTTAGACTGAGTTGTGTGTAAAACTGCCCAGAACCGACCTGCACATCCTATGACCACAACAATACCTGTCTAATGTGGGTGGTTAGTGCATTGATCCCAAAAAGGACCTGAGGTTAGACTGAGTTGTGGTGTAAAACTGCCCGGAACCGACCGGCACATCCAGTGACCACAACAATACCTGTCTAATGTGAGTGGTTGGTGCTTTAATAAATCTAAGTCAAGATTGGTAGGGTTAAGTCAATTAAGGAAACACTTAACCAATTCAACATGTTAACTAAACTGATGGTTGAGGTTAAGTAAATTTAAAACACTTAACCGTTATAACATGTTAATTAGATAAGTGGGTGAGGTTAAGTAAATTTAGAATACTTAACCGTTATAACATGTTAACTAAACAAGTGGGTGAGGTTAAGTAAATTTAGAACACTTAACCGTTATAACATGTTAATTAGACAAGTGGGTGAGGTTAAGTAAATTTAGAGCACTTAACCGTTATAACATGTTAATTAGACAAGTGGGTGAGGTTAAGTAAATTTAGAACACTTAACCGTTATAACATGTTAATTAGACAAGTGGGAGAGGTTAAGAAAATTTAGAAACATTTAACCAATATAACTTGATTTATGGAAAGGTTAAGTTAAAATAAGAGGGCAACACTCAACCAATATAACTTGATTTGTGGTAGGGTTAAGTTAACACAAGAAGGCAACACTTAACCAAAGTAACATGAAACGTGGGTGGGTTAAGTTATCTTGAATTGATTGATGACACTTAACTAATACAACAAGATGAATAAGTGGGGTTAAGTTAACAAGAAACACTTGACCAATATAACTTGATGAACGAACGGGGTTAAGTTAATAGGAAACACTTAACTGATCCAACATGATAAGTGAGAAGGGTCAAGTTAATAAGAAACGCTTAACTAACATGACATGATGAATGAGTGGGTTAAGTTAACATGAACGGACAACACTTAACCAATATGATGTAATGTGCGGGAGGGTTAAGTACATATCGGGTTGGTTGGTAATATTAGTAAATATAGGCCCACAAAACTTAACCATTAAATAAACATGCTTGAATCAGTGGAAGGGTTAAGTACATATAGGGTTGGTGTGTAATATTAGTAAATATAGGCCTACAAAACTTAACCATTAAATAAACTTGATTGAATCAGTGGAAGGGTTAAGTACATATCGGGTTGGTGGGTAATATTAGTAAATATAGGCCCACAAACTTAACCGTTAAGTGAACATGCTAGAATTGGTGGAAGGGTTAAGTACATCTCGTGTAGGTGGGTAATATTTGTATATATAGGCCCACAAATTTAACCAATAAGAAACCCTAGTAAAGGGCACCCATTTCAGTGGTAATCCACATAGATGTATCATGGTACCCTGAAACTAGGTAGGGTGGGGCACGATTACTGGGCTGATTCTAAGCAGTCAAAATAGTGGCAGGGGGTATGTCAGCGTAGGTTTCGACGGTTTACGGGCATGCATGTACTCCGGAGTGGGAAAAAACAGGCACTGGGTACCAGTAGTTATACACTGTGCATCTTGAATCGTGTCGGGTCGCTATCATAAGGATTGATACACCTTATGGTAGGACCAGCACATGGTATCTACACGCAAGAGAGGGCCGATTGACACAGACACACGGAACATGAATACAAGTAGGGAGCCAATCGATAGGGTAGTGAGGATACATCTAACATGTTCATGGCAATTAGAATGATTGAGGTGGAATCCTCATGACAGATGTACACCTGAAGGTTACCACAATTATTGGGGTTGGGATCATGATTATCATTTTATACAGATTACTAGTTGGGACACTAGTTAGGTGGTGCAGATATAAATATAGAAATCAGATTAACAGAGTAGTAGCGAAGCCGAGAAAAAGTAGAAGTGCATTCAGTTCACCTTGCACTTATCTTGTCTTTAGTTACCTTATTTTTATGGTATTGTCCTATTTTCGGTTTATTCGTGTCATGATCCTTTATCTTGTTTGCATGTTGAAAGATTACTGGACTTACCAGACTTATGTCTTACGTAGTTTGTTTTTCGCCTCTTTTCTTCCGTTCCCCCCCCCCCCCAGGTAGTCAGGGAGGGAATAACTCAGCCTAACTTGGACCTCTTATCTTTCCAAGCTTGAAGATTAGTTGGTTTATCGCTTTGGACTCTCTCTCTTCCACTGCTATGGCTGGTTCATGCTTTATCTAGGAATATCATTGTTTTTATGCTTCTTTTATTCTTGGAAGTTTTTAAATCAAGATAGAAGTTTTATGTATTACATTTAAGTATGATTGAGGAAATTGTTGTAAAAGCTTGACTGAATTAAGTTGTTTATAAAATGACTTTATTTTCCGCTGCTTTATTTGTCTGTCTTGTAATTTATCTGCATCTTTTACCTATAATGCTCCACCAAAGTTAAGGCATTCCCTCTGTGAGTGACCTTAACGGAGGTGGGGTGTTTCATTGGTGGTCAGAATTGGAAGTTGATTAGAGTATGGCTTTTTCCGTGTGTTTTGCAAAGCTACCAGTGGTTTTGGTGAATTTCTAGGCGGAGGAGGCGACAAGGGGGTTTGAGGTTTGAAGCAAAGTGGCAGAGCGGAGACAGCCTCGTCCATCGGGCGTGGTCCGGTGAGCCCATGTGGCTTGTGGCGGTTGTTCTCCCCATATGAACGAGAATCGAATTGAGTTGATTTCCGGTGATTTGAAGACGATCTGGGTTCGACCCTTCAGGGAGGAAGTGTGTCAGTTAGTGGTGGTGACGATGGAAGGTCGGGGGTCGGCTCCAGTGGGTTATGGTAGTGACGGTTGTGGTTTGAAGTGGAGTGGGTGTTCGTGATTTCTGAAAGAGGAAGGATCGGGTTCGAGCATCAGGAGGAGAAGGAAAACACGTTGATAACTGTCTGACATGGATTAAGTGATTATCGATAATAATTAGAGTAAATTTAATTAGTTATTAGACTAATTTTATAATGTTTAATTTATTAAGCTTGTAACAACAATAGCTTATTCATACGTTAACGAAATTCAACGAAACAGGATTCGCTGGGATCTTGGTGACCAGAGGCTACACGTACAAGCTGGTTTGATTAGAAACAGAAGCAGTTGGAATTTCATGTAATTTTGAACGTTGTTTTAAATTATATGAAACTACGCGGACCATTAATTGAAAATGAATGGTGAGTTAACTCTCACACTTTTCAGAAATTCTATGATGTGCTAAATTCATACAACTATAATTCACAATTAATTGGATGATTGGATGTTGTGCTCGTTTATTGTTTGTTTAATGATTGTCAACATTATATTGGAAGTTTTAGTTTAAATTATTGTTCATATGTTGTTACAAAATTATATTATGGTCTGTGATCCAGGGGAGGACAAATAAGAGAAATCCAACCAGATTCCTCAAATAAGTTGTACGTTATTTATTGTGCATATTATTCATATATATTAATTGTTTACCCCAAATGATAATAAAACCGGTCTAGATGTTGATGATTGAATGGATGTTAATCGTTGTTGTGATCTTAATCAATCGGCTGTATTGGTTAAGTGATTAGCGGTGATGGCCTAAAATCTATTTTTTCTGACGTAGTTTTTTCGTAAGGCAAATTGACGAAGTTTTAAGTTATGAATTTATTTTATAACTGAATTGAATTTTTTAGGTTTATTTAATATAAGTTAATAAAAATAGAAATTTTATAAATATATTTATATTTAAAATCATATTTTACAAAAGGGATTATTAAATTTTTTATATAACGAATTCTTATGCCATTATTGAGTTTTATGAACAGGAAGGTAGAAACTAATCTATAGGTTAGTAAAATGGAATAATTGTTTGTATGAAACAATTAAATGACGTTTTTAAATTAATTAAGTTATTAATTGACTTAAGAAGGAAAAGATAAATGGAAATCAGTAATAGTTCAACTGATGTTACGGTGGGCAAAGTCAGATGGTTTCAAAATTGAAATTGACGATGGGTTGATTTGATTTAAATTAATCTAAGGATAGTTTTCCGAATGTTTGTTAAACTTAACAGAAGTTGTAAAAAGTTAGTAAATAATTGATTAACTGTGTTTTTAAGTGATTTTCAAATTGTCTATTGTTAATAAACCTAATTATTATTTAATGATATTTTAATAATGATTAATTATTCTGTTTTTAGTTAATAATGAAATTAACTACTTTTAATTGTAGTATTGTTGAAGTAAGTTATTATTTTAATTAATAATAAGTAAAGCATTTTTTTTAAATGAAAATTAAATTAATAAGTGATCAAATGAAAATAAGCTTTGATTTCAGTCTAGTAAGAGTTTTATAAAAAGATTATTAATCAGAGTTTACAAAAAAGGTTTGTAAATATGACTTGTAAGAGTTTTCGACAAGAGTCTACTTAATTAAGTAATTGGAATTGGCATGTAAAGTGGGGTTTTCAAATAAAAGAAATGGATTTATAAAATCATATAAATGGAAATGGAGATGAAATATCAGAATCTTAAGTTGCAAACTTTTGTTATCTTGAGATAAGAAAGTTGTCGATAAAGGTTTGAGAGGTAATTAGAATATCTCAACTTGAACGACTTCACTATTATCGCAGGATGATATCTATTTGTAACCATATACGAAGTAAAAGGAGTATTTTGTGAATATTTATAAAATATTTCCTAAGTTAAGGAAATAAAAGGAAATACTGAGTATATATAATGGTATCTCCAAAATAAAGGAAATATAAAATAGTTTTGAAAATTAAAAGCAATTTAGGAAATTATAAAGGAGATTTTGAGGAAAGTGGAAATCAAGCAACGAGTTTTGAAAGAGGTTTTAATTTAAAAGAATAGGTATTGATTATTGTTTCGAGGAATGGAAAACCAAAGAGGTTTAATTGAGATGAGGCATGAAATCGAGTTTTAATCAAAATAATTCTTATGAAAGTTTTGAAATGAAAGGGGACTGAGCTGCCAAAGTACTAATCTATACTGTTTGAATTGATAGTTAAAACACCGACTATCAATGAATATTATTGGACCTTTTGACGTGTTGTTTTGAAGAGACCAGGATGAGAACCAGGCCCAAACCACTTCGAACCAACTGTACAGACGTGAATAACTTGCATAACTATCAAGATTGAGCATTGAAGACCGCTGATCTTCATAAGCGGAAGAACAACTCGCTGAATATCTCTGACTTGCAACTAGAGTTATTTCGATAGTGTGTTGTGATTGAAATCTATGGATCCCAAGGACTTCTCGCTACTGATCCTTAGGGTGATTCCTATATAGGATGCAGTGGGAGGGTGCCTTCGGTTCATCATGTTCCAGGATGACTTATACAGACAAATGTCTGGTAGAGTATTTCCAAATGATCACGTACGCTTGATCTTTACAAATATACCAAGTTTGGTGGTGGAGAAATTCTCTTGCTTAACACCTAGACTATATTTGTGGACGTCAATTAGTGATTTGACGGATCTGACAATGTGGCATTCAAAGTAAATGATGATGTGATATTCTGAAAAGGTAAACGTGACCTCAAGCCTTACAACCGAGAAATGACAAAAATCGGGTAGGCAGCATGACTAGTTAGGTCTCCCCCAAGCTTGGTGTATTGTCTCCGTCTAAAGAAAATTCATTTTTGTTCTTCTTTTACTTTCTATATTTCCGCAGATGTACAGCAAGCCTATAAGAGCATAATGGGTGACAATACATTCGATACACTCAAGTTAAATGGGTGGTCGGTCATGTGTGGCCGAGTTGCAAGACGTTCTTGTTGAACCCAGTGTATCCCCTCTCGAGTACACTGATCGAAAGGTGGTCCCATACCTTGTCATAGTTGGAATCCATTCTCCAATAAGCGCCATGTGGTTTTTGATTATAAACTAAATACGTAGAGCGTGAGATGCAAGTGTTCTGCTAGATGGTTATTTATTTGTGATTTGATAGACACTATTGTAATATAACTGGATTTTGATATATCAAAAATATTTTGGGTTAAAGTAAGGTAAAACCGTCCATATTTATGTGTGTCTGGTCTTACTATTATCCTTTCTTTCAAAAAGGATTTCTAAAGTTAAACAAGTTGTTTGTGCTGTGAATTTATCACTGAAAGTATTCCAGACTGATTTGGGTGAATTTTTCTTTGCTTTAAATGTTCTCGGGTCAGACCGAGTATATTTCTAGGTTAGGTCCCGCTTGGAGTCCAGAAGCTTAAAACAGGAGGTTGCACCGTTAATTATATAAAGTTTATTTCCGTTGCGACAAATATATGTTGTACTCTGATGATTGATATGTATATGCAGTTTCTTTTATAAAGAGATTTGAAATAATTTATTTTATTCATTCCGCTGTGAGATTCTGATGTATTTTTCTTCTATTCTAACATTTCTTTCTTTCTACTTCTCATCCTCTTGTTTCTTTCTATTAAAGATTTGTAATTTCATGCAATTTGGGTTGGACGTGGATTGTAATTCCTCAGCTCAAAGGGTATGGATTTATGATCCTTTACAATATGTGTGAAGTGGGCCTACCTCGAGAAGGTATTAAGTGACTGACCTACATGTGTTCAAGTATTAAGTGGCTAGGACATTAGGCCTCTTCTAATGTTTATTCTTTATAAGGGCCAAAGTCATTGGGTCCTCCCTTATTAGGTCCTAAATGGTCATTGGGTCTACCTTTCTCTTATAAACTTATATGGTATTAAATGGTCCTTAGCAAAACTATAAACGCATGAGTAGGGTAGTTATTCGGAAGTTGTCCGCTTCTTATCTAAGGGCTATGTGAGGGCATAACTAAGGATGGACAGTATGAAAATTTCTAAAGGACTGGTTGTTAAAGTATTACGTGACTAGGAGTTTATCTGTAATGATAGCTAGATAGTAACGCATGAGTCCACCAAGAGGGTCATAAATGGCAATGTATGTCTACCTAAACCTGGTATTAAGTGGTAAATTACTACGTCTCAATTTATGTTGAGGGTATATTTAATAGTGATGTTGATTATAAGACAAGGCCTTAAGTGACTTTAGAGTACTCTGCCTAATTAATACATATATATATATATATGTATGTTGAATTTGTGTAGACATAATTTAATTAATTTATACTACTAATTATAATAAATGGATATTCCTTACACTTACGTGATTTTCATTCACCAGAACTTATTATTCCGACCTCCCTACTCAAAATAATTAAACAGGTTAGTAAGTGTGAACGCTTGAGTGATGAAGTCATGGAGACTAGAGCTTGGAAAAGGAGGATTTATAGGTATTATTATCATGTTGGGTAGTATCATTATACCCGTGGGATATTATTATCGATGTACCTTTTATGGCAGTTGGGACTTGATCTAGTCAACATTATTGTGGTTTTATTTAATGGTACATCTATTTTATGTTATTATATTTTATCCCTTCTGTTGTGATAATATGATTTTGTTTTTAGTTGGATCTGTTTATGTAATCCCTATAGGAACCAATGATTCATTTAGAATGGCTCGATGTTCTGATGGGCCTTTTCTATGTTGGAATTTAGGCCCAATCTGGGTGGATTGTTACATCAATGAGTATAATCAAGCACTCAACTTTCCCTTTCTCGGATTATCTATAAAAAGGGCACAGATCCACATTGGAAATGTTCGAAGGGTGTACCTTTCGTAAGCTACTGCACATCGAAGATGCTATGGTTGAAGCGACCAATTTGTGCTCTTTTTCAATTCAGGAATGATTTGTCAAATGGTCATCATTGGCATTCGTCCCAAGGAAAACTGATTAATGACATGAACTCAGTTAGGAGTGAATATGGTATAGCATTGTGCCGTCAAGCTACCACGTTGAAAACTGAGTTCTTGAAAATTTCTAAAACTCTATCTCGGCGATGAATCTCAGTTATACAAAGCCAAGCATCGTGGGCATTGAAGGGGACACCCATTTCAAAAACTATTCAAAGTCTTGGTCTGATAACTCTAGATCATAGAACAATACTCCATAATCAAAAAGGAAGAAATGGAAACTCAATTGGGGGGTATTGACCAAAAGTTATGGTCCTTTCAATTTTGGAAGTGAAATAGGTTGTTCCGAGGCCAACAGACGTCTAAATTTACAATCCAGACCTCTGGTTAGTTTTAAGGAACGAACAAAAATTTTGGTCATACATTCACTTTGATGGATCAAACATCTGGATGAGGTTTTGGATACTTGAATACCTATTTCAAATGTCTGACCTGCTAGTTGATTGTGTTGATAATCCGGTTTGACTGAAAATTCAAAATATGATAACTTTTGCAAATGGAGTCGGGTTGAGGTGTGGTTTGAACCATTTCTCACCATTTTTTGAGGGCAGAAACTTAAGAAAGTCTAGTAGGATTTGAAGTATTTTTAGTTTGGGGCCTACGTGAGATCCTCCCCAACACGTATTCCAAAACCGTAGATTTTAAGGTAGATCTAGAGACTGTACTGGAATAGTATTATGACATGTGAGTCAAATACTCAATTGGAAATAAAATATGGATTAGTTTGGGTTCTATTATAGTTTTCCTATGGGTTTTAGGCTATGTCGACTGGAGCAATGTGTGGTAATCCAGTATGATTTTTATGATAGAGGGCTGGGACATGGAATTCCTCAATAGTGAGTCATGTGTGATTTAGATGATGGTGGGATATTGTAACACCCCGTAATATTAAATATAAAAATGAAAAATTAAAGAATACTTAATTTTTAGAAGAAGAATTAAGTGAAATGGGTTACGCCATTACGTTCGTCTCGGAATTCTGCTTGAGATAGAGTCTGAGTTTGCGTAAAATGGACATCGTATGAAGAAGTTATGAAGCTCGGAAGAGTTAAATTTAAAGCCATAAAACAAGTCAACCGCCCATTTTTCTCCATTCGACTAGTACAAGTTGACCGCCAATTTATTACCAGTCGACAGTTTTTAGACAGAAGTGAAAACTGTCGACTGGTTTGAAATTGGCCAGTCGATTGGTTGATTCTGGGCAGTTTCCTGATGATGTGTTTTTCTGGTTTGAGTGGTTCAGATGGTTCCTAATCAAATCTAAAGTCCCTTATACACCTAATACATCTATAAATAAACACCTAAACCTAACCCTAATCTCATTATGTTCATCCATGGTGTCTTCATGCTGCTCTGATCTAAATTAAAACAAGCTTTTCTTCTCCATCAAGTCAAATTAGAAGATCAAATTCTACAACAACGGTTTAGATAATCAAATTCAGAATTCAAATTCAGATCTATTCTCTCTCAATTCTCTAAACCTAACGCAATGAGTTTCTAGATTACTTTTAGGTTTAGATAAATAAAAGTACGCTTTGATAGACAATGGATTGTATATGTTGTAAAGTATGATTCTGTGTTGATATGAAACTTTATCTTATGTCATGATAAGATCTAGTTTCCTAGATCTAATATAATTGTGGTGATTTGATTACGATGTTTATATGGATCTTGACTTGTAACTGTGTTATGATGGAAGTACATCTATTAATTTAGATAATTGTGACATTACTTGGATCTAGACTTTTTATGCTAATCACCTTTCACTTGTCATATTGTGATACATTGATATATGTTGTAAACTTGACATGCGAATCTACCTTTCGATCTAAACATGTTTCCATGACTATGCTAGATCTAGGTAATTGGACACCTAATGTTAGATCTAGACCTCATTATGCTTTCTTAAGCATCATAATAATTGCACAAGTTATTAATTATGCCCACTTAGTTATGATGATAATCACATGTCCATTTACTTTGTTACTATGCCAGTTTATGATCATGTTTATGTCACGACATGTTGAAATTATCACCCTCGTCATATTCCCTTTTAATTATTATAAATAGGCTGCTTTATAGCCTAATTGCCGCCATAATACGTACGAATAGGTTAGAGAGAAAATGGGGAAAAAGGGAATTAAAATTGGCATGATTTATGTAGTGTTTAATAGGAAATGGGACATGTAAATCAAATGGGTAAACATGTAAATAGTTACCTATAATGACATAGGTAGATTTGAATTAATTTGGAATGTTTAGTAATTTACAATTAGGAATCACAAATTGTACTTATGACACGAGGTTAGGGTAATTAGTGGAGGAAGTCTGCCCGGACCCGACTGGCATATCCAGCAGCCACTAATGTTGAACCTAATGTGGGAGGTCTTAGTACGCCAATACGAATCGGGCTAAGACACGAGGTTAGGCCCAACTGTGGAATAAGACTGCCCGGACCCGACCGGCATATCCAGCATCCACACGTTGTAGGACTAATGTAGGAGGTCTAGCCCATTATAACCATAATTGGACTTGGTAAAGAAATGGACTACTTAACCTACTTTAATATTACTATGGACTTAAGTTTGGGTTAAGTAAAATTGGATGGGTAGTGGGGGGTAAGTAAGTTAGAGTGAATGGGTAATATATAGATAAATATATATAGGCCCACATACTTAACCCATTAAGATTATGTATCTAAAGACAACTAAGTGGTATACATAACCGGTAGATGATGTAAGAAATTTATGTAATTAAGGACACCCTTTAGGGTAAGCATAACTATTATAGGCCTATGTAATTAAAGACACCTAAGGGTATATATAGTCATTAGAAAAACGTAGTGGGATACAAGACAAGGGGAGAGCTTGTATCATATTGAGAGGGACCCATTTCAGTCAGTAACCAGAAGTGGTATCAAGTAAAGACCTCCGTACTAGGTGGAGAAGGGGCATGCTTACTGATTAATTGTAAGATATCCAAATGAGGCGGATGGTGTGGGCGGCGCAAACCGACCAGTGACATATGCGTGCATGGGCCTGGCAGAGGGAACTAAGACGACTGCGACAACAATAGATATAGTTGTTCACACCATGGTTTGCCACTTTAGGAAGTGATACCTCCTACTATAGGGCCATCATAGGATATCTACAAGGTAGGGAGCCGATCGATTAGGGTAGTGGTTAGGGTATACTTGGACGTATGACCTAAGCATACCAGCTTATAGTGGAAGGGATCATTTCATTTCAGTTATACTAGTAATAATGCAGAGTTATCGTTAGTAAGGAACATATACCTTAACTTGCTTACCTTGTCACACCTGCCATTTATGTAGTGATTTCTCTCGTATCCACTTTATATGCCTATCATGTTGCTTTTAATTATCTACCGGCTAAAAGTAACTAGATTCGCCAGATTTTATATCTGACCCTGTTGTTTCTCCTTCTTTCTTCCGTTCCCCCTCCCACGTTCTTAGGGAGGAAATAATCAGACTTAATCAGGAATCAGATATCATCTTGCTAGGAGCTACTTTTGAAATATGGCTCAAGTTCTTGACTCTACTATGGCTTAACTCTTTTTATTGGGGAAATAATGCTTTTTATTTACTTATGTACTCTGATGGTGTAAGATAAAAGTATTCTTATTGTAATGGTTTTTGTGACTTATGAAATTGTGGACCATGGAGTTATGACTTATTTTTGAAATAAAAGTTTAAATTTTCGCTGTTACTTTATTTATCTCTGTCTTGTAATTATTCTGTGTCTGTTACCTATAGCGCTTCACGAAACTTAATGCATTCCCTTAGTGAGTGACATTAACGGACGTGGGGTGTTTCACTTGGTAACAGAGCTGAAGGTTACCAGATTAGATAAAAGTTTTTGATTTTTTTTTCAAAAAGGTTTTAAAGAAAGCATTTTCAAAAAGAAAAGTCTATTTTGAAAAACATTCCCCAAAGAGCCATATGTAGTATCCTTCGGTCCTCTATCTAAATTTCTTCCTATTCCTTTTTTCAGCATGTCTGGGGAATAAAACATCCTAATATCCCAGAGGGCGTCACTATACCCGGATGGTTCCGTAGGAATTTGGAAGCCACGGCGCCAGCGGAAGGCCAAAGAGACGTTCCTCCCTCCCCCAGCTACACTAGTCATTCCTCCTCCTTCCCCTCCAAGAGTAGATAACTTTGCCAAGATCTGCAAGGACTTCCGTGCTATGGGAGGGAAGCCATTCCATGGGAACGAGACATTCATAGAAGCTCGGAACTGGCTCAAGGAGACCGAGGACTTATTCGTAATCTTTGAAGTGGAGGACCGAAGAAAAAACCAATTAGCTGCTTGTCTTTTAAAGGAGGAAGCCTCATTTTGGTGGGAAGTCGCCCAAGCTGGACGTCCGGTAGAGACTTGGGAAGACTTGAGACAGAGGTTCGAAATAAAATTTCTTTCCCAAGCGGAGCAAAGAATATAGATGGAGAGGTTCTTACTCTCAAACAAGGAAATTTGAAGGTGAAGGAATATGTGATCAAGTTCAACCAGGTGGCAAGGTTCGGTTTAGAGTTAGTGGACACGCCGCACAAAAGGGCTTTGCAGTTTGCTAAAGGGCTGAATGAGCCTCTGCATGGGCTAGCAATGTCCCATATTCCAATAGGGGCCAGTTTGAAAAGCTTGTTGATATGGCCCTAATGAATGAGGAGGACAAAGGAGAAAATAAGAAAGTGAAAGCCGAGGGAACATCGCAGAATAAGAAGGTATGGGTCAAGAAGGGGCAACAACAACAACAACAACGGAAGAAAGGGGGAAAGATGTTAAAGTTAAGGATAAGAGAAAATGTCACAATTGTGGAAAGGAGGGCCACCTGATCAAAGATTGCAAGAGAAGGAAGGCCAGTTGCTTGAATTGCGGAGAGGCCGGACACTTCTCTAAGGAGTGCCCGAAGAAACAGGGATTGCAGGGACAGGGGCAAAGAGCAGGGACTTCTGGAGGGCAGGTGCATGCTCTCGCGATCGGTGCTCCTGAAAGAGGTAGAAAAATTTCCGTAGAAAGTTTAGTTTCTCTTTCAAACCTTCTAGTTAGAACACTTTTTGATTCTGGTGCTTCACACTTGTTTATATCTAGTTCTGAGGTTGAATCTCTGCATTTAATTACAAATATGGTAGTGGATCCCGTAGTTGTTCCAAGCCCCATTCGTGGTTTGGCTCATTTGTCGATGATTTGTCGGGGTTTGAAAATATCCGTGTTGGGCGTCGAATTTGAATGCGATGCGTATGTGCTCGATTTTATTAGCTGTGGGTTGATCCTAGGAATGGATTAACTTACCACGTATGGGGCCACTCTGGATTATGAGAAGAGGGATGTTAGACTCCTGACTCGTTATGGAAAGACCCTAGAAGTTTCTGGTGACCCTCAAGGGTCTGTTATGCTTAGCTTCCTAGAGTCTCTAAAAGCATCCATAGATGATTTGCAAACTGTTCTAGTTGTTCGAGATTATCCCGATGCTTTTGATGAGGTACGGGGTTTACCTCCAAGACGCGAGATCGACTTCCACATATATCTGGTGGACAATGCAAAGCTAGTTACATTACCAGTGCGCCACGCGGCTCCAAGAGAAAGGAGGGAGCTGAGTAAGCAAGTAAGGGAGCTACTTGAAAAAGGGTTTATCAGACGTAGCATATCTGAGTGGGGTTCTCCAGTAGTATTCGCAACTAAAGAGGATGATTCACTTCGTTTGTGTGTTGACTATAGAGAGTTAAATAAGCTCACCAAGAAGAACAGGCACCCGCTTCCGAGGATTGATGATTTATTCGATCAGCTTGTTGGTGCCTCGGTATTTTCTCAGTTGGACTAATAACCCGGAATTCTGGGCCAGTTTAAAATTTTTATTTTGGCAATTTTAATGAATTTTGAACATTTAAAATGAATTATTTTAAATAATATCGACGAGAAATATATTTTGAATAGAATTCGAACGTATATATTATATACGTCGTCGTTAGAATATAAATAATTATATATAATTATAAATGGAATTGAAAATGGCGCGGTAGTTCGATAATTTGATTTTAAACTTCAATTGAATGTACCGGGTGCAAAACAATCCGGATTTTAGTGAAACCAAAAACATTAGGATCTATTAGAGAATATCTTTCCAAGAATCCGAAAAATCAAGATTTCATAGCGGGGATCAAAAGATATGTCCAGTTGAAAATTCTGAATAGTCGCTATGGAATTCAGGCCCTTAAAAATGGGAATTTTGCAAATGACTTCGGATTTCGAAGAAACCACTTTTGTTGGGTCCGTGATGTCAAATTATTGCTAGATTCCAAATTTCATAATTTTTTGAATCAATTTGTGAGCATGGCAAAGGAAAACGTGTTTGACTAGTTTCAGTTGATTTTAATCGACTGGAAAATGGCCATTTTTCCAACGGTCTCGGAATTCGACGAAATTAGTTTTGTTAGGACCGTATCGTCGATACGAAGCTAGAAAATATTTTTCTGGAATTTTTAGAGTTCGTATGTGACCCCGGTAAATTGAAATGCGCGTTCAAATTCAATATATAGAGTTATATGTTGATTTTGACCAAAACTGATCGAAACAATCGAATCAGCCTACGATACACATCCCATTGTGTTCGGAATGGGGGTAATTAGCTATGGACGACAGGCGGTGGCTCTCGTTTCGAGGTCGAAAATAAAAGTTGCTTTTTGAAATTAAATAATTAAATAAATTAAAAATTAAAATCTCTTTCCTTCCCCTTATCTCCTCTACCCCCCCCCCTTCTGATTTCGAACCCGATCCATTCAGAAAAGAAAAGAAAAAAAAGAAGAGAAAGATGGGGAGGAGCCGCGTTCCCCCCAGGCGGCGGCGCCGACCACCAAGGTCGCCCTCCTTCCCCACGTCGATCCTCCTTCCTCCTCCGTCTCCCTCACTCATGTTTCTCCCCCCTTTTTTCTGAACGGAAACCCCGACCCTCCCTCCAACCGACGAAGCGCACCACCGAGCTCAGCCTCCCCGCGCCCTCTTCTCCTGCCTCTCCTTCAACTGATCGAGCCCGCAACCCAAAGCAGTCACCAGCGAGCAAGAAACCCCCCCTCCGCTCCTCCTTAAAGAAATGTAAGCCCTTTCATTTATTTTGTTTTGTTTAATTAATTTTTGCAATTAAAAATCTGAATTTTTATATTGTAGAAGTATAAAAATATAATCTTTTATGTTGTAGAAGTATAAAAATATAATCTTTTATGTTGTAGAAGTATAAAAATATAATTTTTATATGGGTAGGATAGTAAAAATATCATCCTTATATATGTAGTAAAATAAAAATGTGATTTTTATAGAGATGTAATAAAAAGGCGAAATCTTTATATTTGAAAAGGCAAAATCTCTATATTTGAAAAGGCGAAATCTTTATATTTGAAAAGGCGAAATCTTTATATTTGAAAAGGCGAAATCTCTATATTTGAAAAGCTGAAATCTCTATATTTAAAAAGGCGAAATCTTTATATTTGAAAAGGCGAAATCTTTATGTATAGAATAGTGTAAAAATAGAATTTTTATCTATATAGTAGCGTTGTAAAAATAGAATTTTTATCTATATAGTAGCGATGTAAAAATAGAATTTTTATCTATATAGTAGCGTTGTAAAAATAGATTTTTTATCTATATAGTAGCGTTGTAAAAATAGAATTTTTATCTATATAGTAGCGTTGTAAAAATAGAATTTTTATCTATATAGTAGCGATGTAAAAATAGAATTTTTATCTATATAGTAGCGTTGTAAAAACAGAACTTTTATCTATATAGTAGCGTTGTAAAAATAGAATTTTTATCTATATAGTAGCATTGTAAAAATAGAATTTTTATCTATATAGTAGCGTTGTAAAAATAGAATTTTTATCTATATAGTAGCGATGTAAAAATTGAATTTTTATCTATATAGTAGCGATGTAAAAATAGAATTTTTATCCATATGGAGCAATTATAAAAATATGAATTTTATATACATGGCAATAATATAAAAATGTGATTTTTTTATGTATGTAGTGAATACGGGCAACGAAAGTGGCAAAAGGCGAGAACGACGAAGATTTCTATAAATGAAGTGTCGTGGAGTTGGAATAGCTATCGGTGAGAACTTCTCACTCTAAATTTCTTTTTCTAGTTATATATATATACTATGATGTAGACGGTGCTTAGCAGCACCCGACACCCGTCGTCCACAGACCATGAACGGCTTGTTTGTTTGATTGATGTGTTGTGAAAATTTGTTTGTGATGTGGATGCGAAATCGATAATATAAATTAGTGTGTTGAAATAAATTAATTATGGTTAAAAATATAATTTTTAACGTGAATGTGAGTAAATAAATATTTATAAACAAATCGGCTGATTTGTTTATATACACTGATTTGACTGATATTGATTGGGTCGATAAATTTTACACATCGCCCAACTGCACAAATAAAAATCTATGTTTGTTGATTTGAAACCCCACACGGGTGTTGGGATGATATTTGAGTATACTTATCCCAATTATTTAATTGAATGTCGATCGATTGGTCGACAGGCTGTGTAAGCGTTAGTTATTTTTATTTGATGCTTATGCAGTGGTGTGGTGCACTTTGGATGATGGTTGATTGTTTGTCGTTGCTATTATATACATGTGTTGTATGGAATCCATATAATTAACGTTATATGGTAATTGATTGGGCCTCATTCCAATCGGGAAAATAATGAATATTATAAAAGAAAATTCATGTGTTGAATAACAAAAATAGTCATGTGTTGACGATGTTCATGTGTTGAAACTATTCATGTGTTGAGTAAAATATTTTATATAATACAATTTACATCTTTATCATATTTAAAATTAGAACTACTTTACGGTTGAAGTCTGATTGAAAATCAAACGATAGATACCATAATTTTATAAAATATTTTACATAACAAAAATAGTGATGTGTTGACAGTACTCATGTGTTGAGATTAGTCGTGTGTTGAAAGAAATATAGATTCATGTGTTGAATAGAATAAATATTCATTTGTTGAATAGAATAAAGAAGTTTTTGAAAAATATAAAGCCGTGTGGATTAGAGATGCGTTATTTTGACGCGAACGATATTTATATCGATTTTATTCGTTTTATAATGAATATTGAAAAGTGATTTCAAAATTTAATATTTTGAAATGAAATTCAAATTAAATTAGATTAAAAGATAAATTGAAATTTTATTGAATCAATTTGAAATGAATTCGAATCGAATAGAAAATGAATTCGATTCGAATTGAATAGAAAGTGAATTTGAATTGGAATTGAATAGAAATGAATTCAAATTGAATTAAATTGAAATTGAATTAAAAACGAATTGAAATCGTTTTGAATGAAATTTAAAACGAACTGAAGTCGAATTGAAATCAATTTGAAATGAAATCGAATTGAATTAAATAGAAGGTAAATTCAAATTGAATTGAATTGAAAGGAATTAGAATTTGAATTGAAACGAATTTGAATTCGAATTAAATAAAATTGAAATGAATTCGAATTGAATTGAAATCAAATCGATTTTAAATTGAAGATGAAGTTGAAATTGTTTTTGAAACGAATTTAAAACGATTTATAAAATACGTTTTAAAAGGAAATCGATGAAATATATATAATATATATATATTATATATATAATGGCCTAAATAGAACGCGCCGCGCCGCGACAGTTCGTGAATTTTGACCATTAACTTCGAATTGACGTTGCGGGAGATCCGACCATCGGATTCTCCTAAAACCGGAACCGTTGGGTTCGTATCGAAAAGATCTTTCCAATGAATATTAGAAATTTGAAATCTAACGGTTGGATTTGGAATTATGTCCAAATCAAATTTGGAAAAGGTCGTTGTAAGTGCAGTTCGATGGCCGTTGATGGAAATCGACTGTACGGGCCTTGATAAAATTATTAAAAATATCTATAATTTGTGTAAAATCATAAGAAATGATTTGGGAAAAATTGGGTTGAAAAATTCCATATTTGAAAGATAAAAATAGATTTTTATCGAAATGAACTAGTTTTGAACTAGAATTAAAATCAATTTATTTTTGAAATAAATAAATTGAATTTGAAAGTGATTTTAAAAATAATCAATATTCCCAATACGTGGATTGGACTGGAGTTGAATCGAAATTATCTTCGGAATATTTCGATGTTGGATTTCGTGACTATACAGATATTATTATGGGAATTTGAAAGATATATTTTATACCGTTATTTCCAATACGATATTTGTTGGTTTCAGAATTTGATATTGAATATAAGCCGGTATATTTTCTATTCAGAGCCTTGTATTTAATATCAAATGTGATTTGGGTTTATCGTGAATCGTGTTTTAGATGACATTGGTTCTTTAACCCAGTTAAAGGCAAGATGTTGATTTTTGAAAGGATTAAAACTAAGTGGAGTTTTAATGAATCTTTAATTAGATTAAAAAGTGAATTGATAATTTAAATTATCAAATCTGAAAGGTGATCGAGAATGGAGTACCACCAGTTTTGCTCCAAAGCGATAGTTAAATCTTTAATTAGATTTGAACGTGAAATGGTAATTAATTTTACCGATAACACCGTGGTGTTAGATATGGGGTATTACCAGTTTTGCTCCATTGGATGAACAGGTTGGGATTGGGAAATAAAATAAATAATTACTTCGGTGTGGTTCGCTAATCCCGACTAGTTTGAAATGATATCCAAAGGAAGATTAAAGAATAAATTTAGAAGAATTTATCTTGGATAAAATTAATGGGAACCTTTCCCTAAGAGTGTGATTTTGTGAATAAAAGAATATTCCGAATTGGAATGAGGCGTTCGTTGTGTTTGTGTAACATTTGTTAATTATATACGTGGGTTATTCAGAAAGGCCGGGTTATACCCATTCTGAATAACCGATTCGACGAGATGTCGAAGATGAAGACGGTGGTTGAAGACCGGAAGTCTTCACATCGTTTGGGTGATTACTGATGATCTCGATTGGGCTGTACACCCAAGATGAGGGAAACAGTTGGTGATCGTGCAGACGTACGTGGAGATGGATGGATATGCGAGGAAAGTGCCTCCGGTTTCGTTCAGACCCAGAACGAACTTGTAAATGGATTGTGTGTCTGACATTGGATTTTATTCTGTGTTGATTGATCTCTATTAAATATACTTCTGTTTGGCGGCGGAGAATTTATTCTCTTGCTTAACGCCCTTCTGTGAGACGCACGAGCTCAGAGGTTGTATATCGGTGGACATCAGTCGCATGGAGTGAATTGCCAGTGTGGCACGCGTAAGTGGCAATTGATCAAGCTTCTGTTGAAAAGCAAAGTCTTGTGGTTGATGATCAAAGCACAGCTTTTGTGGCATAGCTTTGTGTATAATGTGAATTTGCGAGCCTCATACCTCGGAATGAGTCAAAAATGGGAGACGGACCGCTGGGAGAGCAAGACGTTTCTTTCTAGCTAGGGTGGTGTCAGTGACCTACCAGCCCTGACATTTATATATTTTTCACCTGTGTGGTTGTTGGAATGCGAGGCGCCTCGGATATAGGTCTGTAAGGACCGGGAAACGTGTGTTCAGGAATTGCCAATCCTCAAAAATAAGAGAGGACCGGCCCAGCCGATTCCAAAGGATCATAGTGGGGTCCTGAGGCATTTGCTAGAGTGTCTCGAACGTGGAGAGGAGCTTGCCCCTTGCCTCGACTCATGATGGAATCCAATTTCCAATACTTGATGATTGGGTTTTATTTGTAGAACCTAGTATGGCGACATAGTGGTATGGGTCATTAATGCCGCCTGTGATTGATATTTATGATTGAAATTGTTTTGACACTATACGCTTATTATAGTATCAAATAATGTGTTTTAAACATATCAAGCATGCTTTGGCTGTTATAAGGTAAAAACCCTATCCTCCGTCTTGTGTTGCATTGTGTGATGGGACCTGGGTCTTATAACAGCTTCATTTTTCTTTATTTAGCATTGCGCTGTTTGTTTTATGCACTGGTATTCTTGGGAGGAAACTCGTTCCGTGTTATATGGCGTGGTCCCTTGATTTACCTAACTTTAAAAATAAAGATTAATAACTGTTTTAATTCTCACACCAGTCCCATGACTGACCTGGAGTTTATTGTTTTAACCTAAACTCTGGGTGCCCCTTTTTTCGACACGGGCAGCTAGTAGTGTTGGTTTTGCAGATTTATATTCACAGGATCCTGATTTACAGCTGGAACGGTGCTCGGAAAGCTCTGTATCTGTGCATTACTTCTAGTTGTTGTTTTGTATTATTTTCCTCTGCGATGTAATCTATTGTAATCTCTGATATTTGTTGAATGTAATTTATTCATTTATACTCTGTATATTCTTGTATCTAATGGAATTGTTGTAATAACAATGAAATGTTCTTCCATCTGCATCCCGATGTGTGTTGTTCTCTTCTCAATCCGGGCTTTCCTTCACGGGGGAGTTCGGGTCGCTATAGAGTGGTATCAGAGCTTTGGTTTACAGAGCTCGAGAACAAGACACATTAGAACCATATGAAAGAATTCATCAGATATTGGATTAGTAATATTCAATTAGAATTACTCGTTATAGATAGGATCAGTAGTATCCTAGAACGAGTGTGAAGAGTATATTTTTCAAATGAAACAAATTTTGTTTTGAAAATTTAAATCGCCTTATATGTATTTGAATATTAATTTATTTTGAATTTGGACAATAGAGTATATAATGATTTCGCGTATACGCGTCATGAACGTATAGTCGTAGTTTTAATATACTGGATAGATATAGAGTCACATTCTAGACACCCGGGGATAATTATGATGATGTGGCCACATCATCAGTATTTATGTTCGTGTTTCGAAGGTGTGATATCTATATATTTCCATTAGACTGGTGTGAGAACCAAAACTAATATAGATAGATTTATTTGTTGTGATTTGGCATCAAAAACATGATTTTCTGTATATATGTATCAAAATTATGAATTTGAAACTCTAATCCACTAATTGATTGATGTTTGTGTTATTTGTTTATTTGTTTGATAATTTTGAACCATTTAGCCTAATTGTATCAAATATTGAATTGTATTGAAAATTCGTCGCATTTTCTTGCATGTACATGTACTTACATTGAACAGGTCATAGAGCAGAGAAATAAAATTTGTTTGCCCAACAAATAGGTACATGTTTACCATAATTTACTGTTTTGTTTGGGTGATGATGATTTTATGAGCCGATTGGCTAGCCGCTTGGCTTTTGCTTTTTGAGATCAGAGGGCCTGTACGGCAATTTCGGGATTTTCCCGTTGCTCCCGGTGCAGGGGAGGTTATGGTGAAATTTTTCGAAAATTTAGGGTGTTAGCCAATTTTTTGAAAAATTTGAAAAGTTCTTAGAAACTGAAAAGTTGAAGAACTTAAGCCGTAGTCAAAATAGTGGAAGTTCAGTTGATTTGTTAAACAACTTTCGGCTTTGTTCCTTTTCGGCCTTTGATTTAGAGAAGATTAGAATATCATCAAATAAAAAAAACCAAAACAAATTTATTCAATTAAATCACACATTGAACTAATTAGAAAATAGTCAGAAATATATACTTGTGCATTATGTATATTTGAACAGGAAATTGGATAGCTGTTGAGTAAAGAATTTATTTGCGTGCCCGACAAATAAGTAAACCTTAATGAGTTGGATGCGCACTTTTATTATTATATAAACTCCTGTGAGTGCCATTGGATGCAGAGTGCTGGTTATTCTGTGTGTAAATAATAAACATCGCCATAGGATAGCAACAATTAATTTTGAACTACATTACATAGCATACTTCTGGAAGATATGCATACTTCATCATATACCACATAAGCATTTGGAGCTTGTGTGACGAGGTGGAAGATTTACCATACGAGCGAGAGGCTTGTATGGCGATGACTATATTTTACAGGTTGAACTGATGACTGATATGGACTATTTAAATTGTAACGGTAAAATTGCCAGATTAATAAAAAACCCCACACGGGTCTAGAGTTGACAATAATCACGTCTCTCTAGTTATTAGATACGGCACATGGACTATTTATTTCCCACACGGGACGAGGTGACGAGGATTTATCCTCTGGAGCATTTAAAATACACACTCCCTCAGGCTTTGACAGGGTGATGAGAATTTATTCTCTGGAGTTATTATCAATACACGCTCCCCTGTAAACACCAGAATATATCACTATAAATATGTGTATGCTTATTTGGATTTATTGGGTACCTAATACGGCCCAATAAATTTCCAAACCTCTCCCCGTACAAAGGAGGTTATGGCGAAATTTTTCAAAAATTCCGGGTGTTAGCCAAATTTTTGAAGAATTTGAAAATTCTCAGAAACTGAAAAGTTGGAGAATGGAAGCCAAATCGAACGTAGAGTTGATTAATAAAACCACTTTCGACTTTGTTCCTTTTCGGGGACGAAAAGTTTTAAGTGGGGGAGATTGTAACTACCTGGAATTCTGGGCCAGTTTAAAATTTTTATTTTGGCAATTTTAATGAATTTTGAACATTTAAAATGAATTATTTTAAATAATATCGACGAGAAATATATTTTGAATAGAATTCGAACGTATATATTATATACGTCGTCGTTAGAATATAAATAATTATATATAATTATAAATGGAATTGAAAATGGCGCGGTAGTTCGATAATTTGATTTTAAACTTCAATTGAATGTACCGGGTGTAAAACAATCCAGATTTTAGTGAAACCAAAAACATTAGGATCTATTTGAGAATATCTTTCCAACGAATCCGAAAAATCAAGATTTCATAGCGGGGATCAAAAGATACGTCAAGTTAAAAATTCTGAATAGTCGCTATGGAATTCAGGCCCTTAAAAATGGGAATTTTGCAAATGACTTCGGATTTCGACGAAACCACTTTTGTTCGGTCCGTGATGTCAAATTATTGCTAGATTCCAAATTTCATAATTTTCCGAATCAATTTTGTGAGCATGGCAAAGGAAAACGTGTTTGACCAGTTTCAGTTGATTTTAATCGACTGGAAAATGGCCATTTTTCCAACGGTCTCGGAATTCAACGAAATTAGTTTTGTTAGGACCGTATCGTCGATACGAAGCTAGAAAATATTTTTCTGGAATTTTTAGAGTTCGTATGTGACCCCGGTAAATTGAAATGCGCGTTCAAATTCAATATATAGAGTTATATGTTGATTTTGACGAAAAATGATCGAAACAGTCGAATCAGCCTACGATACATATCCCATTGTGTTCGGAATGGGGGTACTTAGCTATGGACGACAGGCGGTGGGCCTCGTTTCGAGGTCGAAAATAAAAGTTGTTTTTTGAAATTAAATAATTAAATAAATTAAAAATTAAAATCTCTTTCCTTCCCCTTATCTCCTCTGGCCCCCCCTTATTATTTCGAACCCGATCCATTCAGAAAAAAAAAGAGAAAGACGGGGAGGAGCCGCGCTCCCCCCAGGCGGCGGCGCCGACCACCAAGGTCGCCCCCCCTTCCCCTCGTCGATCCTCCTTCCTCCTCCATCTCCCTCACTCCTGTTTCTCCCCCCATTTTCTGAACGGAAACCCCGACCGCACCCCCTCAGCCCCAAACCCCGACCCTCCCTCCAACCGACGACGCGCACCACCGAGCTCAGCCTCCCCGCGCCCTCTTCTCCTGCCTCTCCTTCAACTGATCGAGCCCGCAACCCAAAGCAGTCACCAGCGAGCAAGAACCCCCCCCCTCCGCTCCTCCTTAAAGCAATGTAAGCCCTTTCATTTATTTTGTTTTGTTTAATTAATTTTTGCAATTAAAAATATGAATTTTTATATTGTAGAAGTATAAAAATATAATCTTTTATGTTTTTGAAGTATAAGAATATAATTATTATATGGGTAGGATAGTAAAAATATCATCTTTATATATGTAGTAAAATAAAAATGTGATTATTATAAAGATGTAATAAAAAGGCGAAATCTTTTTATTTGAAAAGGCGAAATCTCTATATTTGAAAAGGCGAAATTTTTATATTTGAAAAGGCGAAATCTCTATATTTGAAAAGGCGAAATCTTTATATTTGAAAAGGCGAAATCTTTATATTTGAAAAGGCGAAATCTTTATATTTGAAAAGGCGAAATCTTTATGTAGAGAATAGTGTAAAAGTAGAATTTTTATCTATATAGTAGCGTTGTAAAAATAGAATTTTTATCTATATAGTAGCGATGTAAAAATAGAATTTTTATCTATATAGTAGCGTTGTAAAAATAGAATTTTTATCTATTTAGTAGCGTTGTAAAAATAGAATTTTTATCTATATAGTAGCGTTGTAAAAATAGAATTTTTATCTATATAGTAGCGATGTAAAAATAGAAATTTTATCTATATAGTAGCTTTGTAAAAATAGAATTTTTATCTATATAGTAGCGTTGTAAAAATAGAATTTTTATCTATATAGTAGCGTTGTAAAAATAGAATTTTTATCTATATAGCAGCGTTGTAAAAATAGAATTTTTTATCTATATAGTAGCGATGTAAAAATAGAATTTTTATCTATATAGTAGCGATGTAAAAATAGAATTTTTATCTATATAGTAGCGTTGTAAAAATAGAATTTTTATCTATATAGTAGCGATGTAAAAATAGATTTTTTATCTATATAGTAGCGATGTAAAAATAGAATTTTTATCCATATGGAGCAATTATAAAAATATGATTTTTATATACATGGAAATAATATAAAAATGTGATTTTTTTAATATATGTAGTGAATACGGGCAACGAAAGTGACAAAAGGCGAGAACGACGAAGATTTCTATAAATGAAGTGTCGTGGAGTTGGATTAGCTATCGGTGAGAACTTCTCACTCTAAATTTCTTTTTCTAGTTATATATATATATACTAGGATGTAGACGGTGCTTAGCAGCACCCGACACCCGTCGTCCACAGACCATGGACGGCTTGTTTGTTTGATTGATGTGTTGTGAAAATTTGTTTGTGATGTCGATGCGAAATCGATAATATAAATTAATGTGTTGAAATAAATTAATTATGGTTAAAAATATAATTTTTAACGTGAATGTGAGTAAATAAATATTTATAAACAAATCGGCCGATTTGTTCATATACACTGATTTGACTGATATTGATTGGGTCGATAAATTTTACACATCGCCCAACTGCACAAATAAAAATCTGTGTTTGTTGATTTGAAACACCACACGGGTGTTGGGATGATATTTGAGTACACTTATCCCAATTATTTAATTGAATGTCAATTGTTTGGTCGACAGACTATGTAAGCGTTAATTATTTTTATTTGATGCTTATGCAGTGGTGTGGTGCACTTTGGATGATGGTTGATTGTTTGTCGTTGCTATTATATACATGTGTTGTATGGAATCCATATAATTAACGTTATATGGTAATTGATTGGGCCTCATTCCAATAGAGAAAATAATGAATATTATAAAAGAAAATTCATGTGTTGAATAACAAAAATAGTCATGTGTTGATGATGTTCATGTGTTGAAACTATTCATGTGTTGAGTAAAATATTTTATATAATACAATTTACATCTTTATCATATTTAAAATTAGAACTACTTTACGGTTGAAGTCTGATTGAAAATCAAATGATAGATACCTTAATTTTATAAAATATTTTACATAACAAAAATAGTGATGTGTTGACTGTACTCATGTGTTGGGATTAGTCGTGTGTTGAAAGAAATATAGATTCATGTGTTGAATAGAATAAATATTCATTTGTTGAATAGAATAAAGAAGTTTTTGAAAAATATAAAGCCGTGTGGATTAGAGATGCGTTATTTTGACGCGAACGATATTTATATTGATTTTATTCGTTTTATAATGAATATTGAAAAGTGATTTCAAAATTTAATATTTTGAAATTAAATTCAAATTAAATTAGATTAAAATTGAAATTGAAATTGAAATTTTATTGAATCAATTTGAAATGAATTCGAATCGAATAGAAAATGAATTCGATTCGAATTGAATAGAAAGTGAATTTGAATTGGAATTGAATAGAAATGAATTCAAATTGAATTAAATTGAAATTGAATTAAAAACGAATTGAAATCGTTCTGAATGAAATTTAAAACGAACTGAAATCGAATTGAAATCAATTTGAAATGAATTCGAATTGAATTAAATAGAAGGCAAATTCAAATTGAATTGAATTGAAACGAATTAGAATTAGAATTGAATTGAAACGAATTTGAATTCGAATTAAATTAAATTGAAATGAATTCGAATTGAATTGAAATCAAATCGATTTGAAATTGAAGATGAAGTTGAAATTGTTGTTGAAACGAATTTAAAACGATTTATAAAATACGTTTTAAAAGGAAATCGATGAAATATATACAATATATATATATATATATATATATATATATATTACATATAATGGCCTGAATAGAACGCGCCAAGCCACGGCAGTTCGTGAATTTCGACCATTAACTTCGAATTGGCGTTGCGGGAGATTCGACTGTCGGATTCTCCTAAAACCGGAACCGTTGGGTTCGTATCGAAAAGAGCTTTCCAATGAATATTAGAAATTTGAAATCTAACGGTTGGATTTGGAATTATGTCCAAATCAAATTTGGAAAAGGTCGATGTAAGTGCAGTTCGATGGCCGTTGATGGAAATCGACTGTACGGGCCTTTATAAAATTATTAAAAATATCTATAATTTGTGTAAAACTATAAGAAATGATTTGGGAAAAATTGGGTTGAAAAATTCCATACTTGAAAGATAAAAATAGATTTTTATCGAAATAAACTAGTTTTGAACTAGAATTAAAATCAATTTATTTTTGAAATAAGTAAATTGAATTTGAAAGTGATTTTAAAAATAATCAATATTCCCAATACGTAGATTGGACTGGAGTTGAATCGAAATTATCTTCGGAATATTTCGATGTTGGATTTTGTGACTATACAGATATTGTTATGGGAATTTGAAAGATATATTTTATATCGTTATTTCCAATACGATATTTGTTGGTTTCAGAATTTGATATTGAATATAAGCCGGTATATTTTCTATTCAGAGCCTTGTATTTAATATCAAATGTGATTTGGGTTTATTGTGAATCGTGTTTTAGATGACATTGGTTCTTTAACCCAGTTAAAGGTAAGATGTTGATTTTTGAAAGGATTAAAACTAAGTGGAGTTTTAATGAATCTTTAATTAGATTAAAAAGTGAATTGATAATTTAAATTATCAAATCTGAAAGGTGATCGAGAATGGAGTACCACCAGTTTTGCTCCAAAGCGATAGTTAAATCTTTAATTAGATTTGAACGTGAAATGGTAATTAATTTTACCGATAACACCGTGGTGTTAGATATGGGGTATTACCAGTTTTGCTCCATGGGATGAATAGGTTGGGATTGGAAAATAAAATAAATAATTACTTCGGTGTGGTCCGCTAATCCTGACTAGTTTGAAATGATATCCAAAGGAAGATTAAAGAATAAATTTAGAAGAATTTATCTTGGATAAAATTAATGGGAACCTTTCCCTAAGAATGTGATTTTGTGAATAAAAGAATATTCCGAATTGGAATGAGGAGTTCGTTGTGTTTGTGTAACATTTGTTAATTATATACGTGGGTTATTTAGAAAGGCCGGGTTATACCCATTCTGAATAACCGATTCGACGAGATGTCGAGGATGAAGACGGTGGTTGAAGACCGGAAGTCTTCACATCGTTTGGGTTATTACTGATGATCTCAATTGGGCTGTACACCCAAGATGAGGGAAACAGTTGGTGATCGTCCAGACGTACTTAGAGATGGATGGATATGCGAGGAAAGTGCCTCCGGTTTCATTCAGACCCAGAACGAACTTGTAAATGGATTGTGTGTCTGACATTGGATTTTATTCTGTGTTGATTGATCTCTATTAAATATACATCTGTTTGGCGGCGGAGAATTTGTTCTCTTACTTAACGCCCTTCTCTGAGACGCACGAGCTCAGAGGTTGTATATCGGTGGACATCAGTCGCATGGAGTGAATTGCCAGTGTGGCACGCGTAAGTGGCAATTGATCAGTGCTTCTGTTGAAAAGCAAAGTCTTGCGGTTGACGATCAAAGCACAGCTTGTGTGGCGTAGCTTTGTGTATAACGTGAATTCGCGAGCCTCACACCTCGGTATGAGTCAAAAACGGGAGACGGACCGCAGGGAGAGCACGACGTTTCTTTCTAGCTAGGGTGGTGTCAGTGACCTACCAGCTCTGACATTTATATACTTTTCACCTGTGTGGTTGTTGGAATGCGAGGCACCTCGGATATAGGTCTGTAAGGACCGGGAAACGTGTGTTCAGGAATTGCCAATCCTCAAAAGTAAGAGAGGACCGGCCCAGCCGATTCCAAAGGATCATAGTGGGGTCCTGAGGCATTTGCTAGAGTGTCTCGAACGCGGAGAGGAGCTTGCCCCTTGCCTCGACTCATGATGGAATCCAATTTCCAATACGTGATAATTCAGTTTTATTTGTAGAACCTAGTATGGCGACATAGTGGTGTGGGTCATTAATGCTGCCTATGATTGATATTTATGATTGAAATTGTTTTGACACTATACGCTTATTATAGTATCAAATAATGTGTTTAAACGTATCAAGCATGCTTTGGCTATTATAAGGTAAAAACCCTATCCTCCGGCTTGCGTTTCATTGTGTGATGGGACATGGGTCTTATAACAGCTTCATTTTTCTTTATTTAGCATTGCGCTGTTTGTTTTATGCACTGGTATTCTTGGGAGGAAACCCGTTCCGTGTTATACGGCGTGGTCCCTTGATTTACCTAACTTTAAAAATAAAGATTAATAACTGTTTTAGTTCTCACACCAGTCCCATGACTGACCTGGAGTTTATTGTTTTAACCTAAACTCTGGGTGCCCCTATTTTCGACACGGGCAGCTAGTAGTTTTGGTTTTGCAGATTTATATTTACAGGATCCTGATTTACAGCTGGAACGATGCTCGGAAAGCTCTGTATCCGTGCATTACTTCTAGTTGTTGTTTTGTAATATTTATAAACAAATCGGCCGATTTGTTCATATACACTGATTTGACTGATATTGATTGGGTCGATAAATTTTACACATCGCCCAACTGCACAAATAAAAATCTGTGTTTGTTGATTTGAAACCCCACACGGGTGTTGGGATGATATTTGAGTACACTTATCCCAATTATTTAATTGAATGTCAATTGTTTGGTCGACAGACTATGTAAGCGTTAATTATTTTTATTTGATGCTTATGCAGTGGTGTGGTGCACTTTGGATGATGGTTGATTGTTTGTCGTTGCTATTATATACATGTGTTGTATGGAATCCATATAATTAACGTTATATGGTAATTGATTGGGCCTCATTCCAATAGAGAAAATAATGAATATTATAAAAGAAAATTCATGTGTTGAATAACAAAAATAGTCATGTGTTGATGATGTTCATGTGTTGAAACTATTCATGTGTTGAGTAAAATATTTTATATAATACAATTTATATCTTTATCATATTTAAAATTAGAACTACTTTACGGTTGAAGTCTGATTGAAAATCAAATGATAGATACCTTAATTTTATAAAATATTTTACATAACAAAAATAGTGATGTGTTGACTGTACTCATGTGTTGGGATTAGTCGTGTGTTGAAAGAAATATAGATTCATGTGTTGAATAGAATAAATATTCATTTGTTGAATAGAATAAAGAAGTTTTTGAAAAATATAAAGCCGTGTGGATTAGAGATGCGTTATTTTGACGCGAACGATATTTATATTGATTTTATTCGTTTTATAATGAATATTGAAAAGTGATTTCAAAATTTAATATTTTGAAATTAAATTCAAATTAAATTAGATTAAAATTGAAATTGAAATTTTATTGAATCAATTTGAAATGAATTCGAATCGAATAGAAAATGAATTCGATTCGAATTGAATAGAAAGTGAATTTGAATTGGAATTGAATAGAAATGAATTCAAATTGAATTAAATTGAAATTGAATTAAAAACGAATTGAAATCGTTCTGAATGAAATTTAAAACGAACTGAAATCGAATTGAAATCAATTTGAAATGAATTCGAATTGAATTAAATAGAAGGCAAATTCAAATTGAATTGAATTGAAACGAATTAGAATTAGAATTGAATTGAAACGAATTTGAATTCGAATTAAATTAAATTGAAATGAATTCGAATTGAATTGAAATCAAATCGATTTGAAATTGAAGATGAAGTTGAAATTGTTGTTGAAACGAATTTAAAACGATTTATAAAATACGTTTTAAAAGGAAATCGATGAAATATACAATATATATATATATATATATATATTACATATAATGGCCTGAATAGAACGCGCCAAGCCACGGCAGTTCGTGAATTTCGACCATTAACTTCGAATTGGCGTTGCGGGAGATTCGACTGTCGGATTCTCCTAAAACCGGAACCGTTGGGTTCGTATCGAAAAGAGCTTTCCAATGAATATTAGAAATTTGAAATCTAACGGTTGGATTTGGAATTATGTCCAAATCAAATTTGGAAAAGGTCGCTGTAAGTGCAGTTCGATGGCCGTTGATGGAAATCGACTGTACGGGCCTTGATAAAATTATTAAAAATATCTATAATTTGTGTAAAACTATAAGAAATGATTTGGGAAAAATTGGGTTGAAAAATTCCATACTTGAAAGATAAAAATAGATTTTTATCGAAATAAACTAGTTTTGAACTAGAATTAAAATCAATTTATTTTTGAAATAAGTAAATTGAATTTGAAAGTGATTTTAAAAATAATCAATATTCCCAATACGTAGATTGGACTGGAGTTGAATCGAAATTATCTTCGGAATATTTCGATGTTGGATTTTGTGACTATACAGATATTGTTATGGGAATTTGAAAGATATATTTTATATCGTTATTTCCAATACGATATTTGTTGGTTTCAGAATTTGATATTGAATATAAGCCGGTATATTTTCTATTCAGAGCCTTGTATTTAATATCAAATGTGATTTGGGTTTATTGTGAATCGTGTTTTAGATGACATTGGTTCTTTAACCCAGTTAAAGGTAAGATGTTGATTTTTGAAAGGATTAAAACTAAGTGGAGTTTTAATGAATCTTTAATTAGATTAAAAAGTGAATTGATAATTTAAATTATCAAATCTGAAAGGTGATCGAGAATGGAGTACCACCAGTTTTGCTCCAAAGCGATAGTTAAATCTTTAATTAGATTTGAACGTGAAATGGTAATTAATTTTACCGATAACACCGTGGTGTTAGATATGGGGTATTACCAGTTTTGCTCCATGGGATGAATAGGTTGGGATTGGAAAATAAAATAAATAATTACTTCGGTGTGGTCCGCTAATCCTGACTAGTTTGAAATGATATCCAAAGGAAGATTAAAGAATAAATTTAGAAGAATTTATCTTGGATAAAATTAATGGGAACCTTTCCCTAAGAATGTGATTTTGTGAATAAAAGAATATTCCGAATTGGAATGAGGAGTTCGTTGTGTTTGTGTAACATTTGTTAATTATATACGTGGGTTATTTAGAAAGGCCGGGTTATACCCATTCTGAATAACCGATTCGACGAGATGTCGAGGATGAAGACGGTGGTTGAAGACCGGAAGTCTTCACATCGTTTGGGTTATTACTGATGATCTCAATTGGGTTGTACACCCAAGATGAGGGAAACAGTTGGTGATCGTCCAGACGTACTTAGAGATGGATGGATATGCGAGGAAAGTGCCTCCGGTTTCATTCAGACCCAGAACGAACTTGTAAATGGATTGTGTGTCTGACATTGGATTTTATTCTGTGTTGATTGATCTCTATTAAATATACATCTGTTTGGCGGCGGAGAATTTGTTCTCTTACTTAACGCCCTTCTCTGAGACGCACGAGCTCAGAGGTTGTATATCGGTGGACATCAGTCGCATGGAGTGAATTGCCAGTGTGGCACGCGTAAGTGGCAATTGATCAGTGCTTCTGTTGAAAAGCAAAGTCTTGCGGTTGACGATCAAAGCACAGCTTGTGTGGCGTAGCTTTGTGTATAACGTGAATTCGCGAGCCTCACACCTCGGTATGAGTCAAAAACGGGAGACGGACCGCAGGGAGAGCACGACGTTTCTTTCTAGCTAGGGTGGTGTCAGTGACCTACCAGCTCTGACATTTATATACTTTTCACCTGTGTGGTTGTTGGAATGCGAGGCACCTCGGATATAGGTCTGTAAGGACCGGGAAACGTGTGTTCAGGAATTGCCAATCCTCAAAAGTAAGAGAGGACCGGCCCAGCCGATTCCAAAGGATCATAGTGGGGTCCTGAGGCATTTGCTAGAGTGTCTCGAACGCGGAGAGGAGCTTGCCCCTTGCCTCGACTCATGATGGAATCCAATTTCCAATACGTGATAATTCAGTTTTATTTGTAGAACCTAGTATGGCGACATAGTGGTGTGGGTCATTAATGCTGCCTATGATTGATATTTATGATTGAAATTGTTTTGACACTATACGCTTATTATAGTATCAAATAATGTGTTTTAAACGTATCAAGCATGCTTTGGCTATTATAAGGTAAAAACCCTATCCTCCGGCTTGCGTTTCATTGTGTGATGGGACATGGGTCTTATAACAGCTTCATTTTTCTTTATTTAGCATTGCGCTGTTTGTTTTATGCACTGGTATTCTTGGGAGGAAACCCGTTCCGTGTTATACGGCGTGGTCCCTTGATTTACCTAACTTTAAAAATAAAGATTAATAACTGTTTTAGTTCTCACACCAGTCCCATGACTGACCTGGAGTTTATTGTTTTAACCTAAACTCTGGGTGCCCCTATTTTCGACACGGGCAGCTAGTAGTTTTGGTTTTGCAGATTTATATTTACAGGATCCTGATTTACAGCTGGAACGATGCTCGGAAAGCTCTGTATCCGTGCATTACTTCTAGTTGTTGTTTTGTATTATTTTCCGCTGCGATGTAATCTATTGTAATCTCTGATATTTGTTGAATGTAATTTATTCATTTATACTCTGTATATTCTTGTATTTGATGGAATTGTTGTAATAACAATGAAATGTTCTTCCGTCTGCGTCCCGATGTGTGTTGTTCTCATCTTAATCCGGGCTTTCCTTCACGGGGGAGTTCGGGTCGCTATATGGACTTAGCAACCGGGTTCCATCAGCTGAGGGTGGCTGAGGACAGCATGGATAAGACTGCTTTCAGAACTGTAGACGTTTTCTTTGAATGGCTAGTTATGCCTTTTGGGTTGACAAATGCACCTGCCTATTTTGTTGACTTGATGAGTAGGGTATTTCGGGAGTTCCTAGACAAATTCGTCGTAATCGTTGTTGATGATATTTTTGTCTTCTCCAAGAGTGAAGAAGAGCATGCCCAGCATTTGGGAGAAGTTCTGAAAACTCTCCTTAACCATCAACTAAAAGCAAAGTTCTCCAAATGCCATTTCTGGAGAAAAGAGGTGAGATTCTTGGGGCATGTAGTCTCTAAAGAAGGGATGGCTGTAGATCCTGCCACTACTCCATAGATGGCCAACGGCAACCCCAGAGAAGTGACGCAGTAGGTGCCAAAAAGTGTTGCTATAGGAAAAAAATGATTTGTGGCAACACTTTTTTGGGGTTGCCTTTTGCCGCGCTGCCTTAGAGTCAAAGGCAGTGCCTTTGCGACTCTATGGCAATATCGGTACAGGTGTTGCCACAAGTACCAATACAACAAAAATACCCTTTCGCAATTGCCAAAAATAGTTGTAATATGTCTAGTACAGCTGGCAACTGTAATAAAGTCAACCTTTTTTTACAACTGTTTCTAGCAGTTGTTAAAAATTGTTTTACAACTGCTAAAAGTAATTACACCTCAACTGCTGTTAATCAAAGATTTCATAATATTATAATAAATATTATTATAACACAGTATTTTATTTGAATAAATATTTTATTTCAACATTTCAATTGGTACAAATTTTTTGACTCTACTATTGTACATTCACTCGTATATACATACATTCCTCACTACATTGTCACTCGGTTCACTCATATACAAACTTACACATAAAACCATAAACAAGAAAAAATACATGAAAATGATTATATAAACTACTACCTGTATTTTTTTCCTTTTGATGATTTGCTCGCAAAGTATGTGCAACTACCTCATGAGCACGTTTTCCTCTTCCATAATGCTATGTATCAAGGCTGCCACCTTATTAGTCCACTCATTGCACATCCAATGTGTTCATTGATTTCATGCTAAATGGCTATGTTTATCCATGCATATCAGTCCGAGCTTCTAATCAGCTAGATGGTTATGCTTTCCATGCTTATCAAGTGAAATATGCACAGCTGAAGCACAAATATTGCCAGTGCTATCTGTAAGTGTGTTATATGATCAATTATGCATCTCAACTAATAAGAAAAAAATATCAAGGCACCAGGTAGATACCTATTACTGCCACTTAAGAAGCTGTGTCGCATGTGTATACTTTTGCTTGTCATTTGTACAATACTGGGGATACTAACATAATACTGTCCATTTTTCTGGTTTGAAGTTACTAATGTATACCTTATCTTACAACAACTTCTACTATTTTTTTTGCAGATTGAAGCTGACCTCAAGTCGGTAAACTCTCCTAGGTCTATATCTTTGTGTTCTTATAGAGCTCTATTGTGATGACTTGGTCTAATGTAGAGTCACCTAGAAATTCAAGTCGTTGATGCAAACAAAGATGTAAAAATCTCTTTAGTAGTTGATATAACAGAGATAGTAGAAAACTGGTGTCAATCCTCAATTTTACATAGACTAAGGTTGAATTCAAAATATCAATGTTATCTAATTTCCTTGGAACTGTTTGCCATCCCGACATCATAACATTCATGTTTAATTTTTGCTCCTCAAAACAAAAAAAATGAGGGATTCCTTTATTGTTTGATTATCGTATAATTTATGATAAAGTTTTAATTTATTTCAAAGCATAACAACATATTTTCTACTACCTGGTAATAATGCCCAGTTCTGAATTCTTCGTAATAACTGTCAATAAAATAGTTATGTGTTCAAGTGGCTTAAGATTCATATAAGGTGATCCAGACATAGATGAGACAGACATTGAAGCACACTGATATGAAGAAGGAATATTTAAAGCAGAACTTGCATTCAAAACAACTGCCGAAGCATTAGCAGTTGCCGAAGTATAAGAAGGACTTACCGATGTATTATGACTTAAAGAAGACGAAGACATAGAGGCTGCTAAAGATGAACCAGTTGCCGAAGTATTAGCAGATGAAGAAAATGGATCCATCGTCGTGTCATCATGAGAACCCACAAAGTTGCCATTTCTACACTAAACCTCAGCCTCATGTTGTTCTGCACTATTCATACCTGTTTCTTGTTGTCCATCCTGATTAACACTAGTATTAGCGTTTCCATTAACAACTGTTGTTTGTTCATTATCATCTCCAATGAGCTCAGTTGCTACTGTATGCAGATTTGCAAAAGGATTTGCATTTTCAATTCCCACATCCGTAGCTCCATTTACTTTATCCTTATTACCAATTCACACAAATGATACAATACTAATGACTACATGAACTAAGAACTATTTACCATACAACATAAAAAAGCATTCATAAGATTTCCACTACCGGGTGAAATATTAAGAAGAAAATGACAGGTCATATACTTATAAGAGATCATGCAAGCAGGACAGGGATTGCATTATAATTCCATTTCCGGATTCAGCCAGTTCCCATGCAAGCCAGTCAATCCATTAAAATACCAAGTTCCTGGATTCTGACACACCAGCCAATCCGTTTCCGGTTCCAGCCAGTTCCCATGCAAGCAGGACAAGGATTGCATTACAATTCCATTTTCGGTTCACACATAAAGGAAGTATGCTATTCAAATGAGGTTAGTTTGTTGTATGTACTAAATTTGGACAGCAAACACCACTTTAAACAAGTAGATTCAAACAATAAGAGGAAGACCAGATAGCAAGAGAGCACATTAAATCAATTAATCAATAAGATATAAGATGCTCACCTTCAGCTTCATAAACTTCGGCTCTCTGTTTGGATTTATTTGATGATATTACTTCTCCACTCACAAGAGCTGTTCCTTTCTATACATAAAAGCTTATAAATACCTGAATGTAGTATGTCCATTTGGGGTTCAATAACATTTTCAGTGTTATGTAAGAATACCTAAACCAAATATCAATGAATTTAACATCCATTGAATGAACTTGCAATTATCACCGACAATATATAAATGACTAGCTTTAGGTCTTTCACAAGCAGCCCACTATATATCTTTATACATATCATCCTCTTTATTTTAATTCTTACATAGCACTGGAGATATTGCTCAATTGTTTGTGAATTAATCGTATATACCTGAACCAAATGTAACACCCCACGTCCGCTAAGGTCACTCATACCAGGGGAATGCCTTAGTTTCGGTGAAGTATTTTAAGTGAATATAGAACAGTAAAATTACAACAAGACAGATATAAGTAATACTTGAAAATTTAAAACATCATTTCATTGCAGCGGAAAGTAATACATGTTTGGTTACATCACAAAACCATAAACCAAAGTCAAGTACATAATATCCATCTTGATAAAATAGAAGTACATAATCCCACTACATAACTAATAGCCATAAAAGAAAAGATGAACTGGGCTTCACTTCAACGGTCCAAGCTCCAAAGAATAGATACAGCAATCCGATCAAAGCCCACTAGCACCAGGCCCACTCTAATAACCTGGGGTTGGGGAAAAAAGATAAAAACAACGGGGTCAGACATAAGTCTGAGTGAGTCCTATAACCCTAACAATACAATCATTAAAATAACCAGAGAAGACATAAGTCGATATACGGTAACGCCTGGGGATGCATGGCTACACCAAGCAGCTTGGCAAACTTAGGATGAACTAAGATAACCGTAAAGACGCATTTACCCACCCAAGGATAATTACTAAATTACACCGCCCCAGACCTACTCAAAGATAATTCCTACACTGCACCACACCAGTTTTACCTACCTAAGATTAATTCCTACTTAAAGGTTGATCCCACTAAATGTACTTAGTAATTTTTACCCAGTAGTTTCTAGTACCCCTACATAGGTGCCGTCTGCCCCTATCATTACTAGGTGTACCCACTACTCCCAAGCGATCGGCTCCCTAACGTAGATACCCGTGCTGGTCCCACAATGAGGTGTATCATTTCCCCAAAGTGGCAACCTGATAATATCAACGGTGCACGGCTTTATATCTACACGATGTAACAACGATTTACTAACCAGCCCGGGTCCACACACGCATATGAAACCCGTTGGTCCTACGTTGCCACCGCTAACCCGTTTTTGGCCTCTTATAGTCAAGCCCAATATGCGTGTCCCGTCACCCGACTTGGGTCGAGCCCACAAAGATACGTTTGGGATATTGGTTGAGATGGGCCCCCACAAGCTACCACCTAAGCTTGTTATTTTTTTATCTAGTGTATCCCACTTAACCCCTTTAACCATGTCTACTTACATGTTATAAATACTTTGGTTAAGTCATTAATCATATTTTAATTACCTTTCAAGGCACCCACTAGATTTCCACATGACACCCAAGTCCTTTACTTAATTCCCACATGCCACCCGAGGCACTTACTTAACCCCTTAATCATGTTTAATTACATGTTCCACTTTGGTTAAGTATTCTAATCGTGTTTTCTATTGCCACCCAAGGCAACCCACTAGTTTTCTCATGCCACCCAAGGCACCCACTTAACCCTCAAGCCCCACTACATGCTTATATGGTTAAGTGTTTCTTAATTAATTAAGACCGTGATCCTCATAAAGACCTCTCACATTAGACTATCTTTTATGACCGCTGGTTAAGCCGGTTGGGTCCGGGCAGCCTTATGTCATAACCGAGTCTAACCTCGTGTCTTTACATTAATCACGTATTTAGTTTGTGCCTAAGACCTCTCACATTGGGCTAACATTTGTAGCAACTGGTTAAGCCGGTTGGGTCCGGGCAGTTTTACGCTACAACTGAGTCCAACCTCGTGTCTTAGTCGATTAATTACACCTAATTAATCACCCCCATAATTTATATTAATTATCCCTAATTAATATCAAGTTTTTCATAACATGGGTAGACCTAACTCAATAGGTAAATTCCCATGGGGTAGACCTAACTCAATAGGTAAATTCCCACTTATGTTAATTTGTTTTTATGGTATGCTTAATCATACCCAATCATACTTTTATTAACATCTTTATTAACCCCATCGTTCCCCACGCAAATCGTTTTCATTTCACGACATAATAAAAGGGAAGATCCATCACAACATCATGGGTTTAACCAAATCTTAGCATATAACTTTGTCATGGGTTAAGAGAATGTCAACTTGCATACATGAGCATATATCAACCCAACTATATTTAACCCAAACTTGCATATTATCGCACATGACTTGCATAACATATTGCATATGAACTTGCATATTATCATACACATATCTTGCATAACATGTTGAACTTGCATATTAGCATTCACATAACTTGCATAAGCACACATAACTTGCATAACATGTTGAACTTGCATATAAGCATTCTCACAACTTGCATAACATGTTAAACATGCATCTAAGCATACACATAACTTGCATAAGCATTCACATACTTTCATATTAACAAACATGTAACTTGCATAGCATATCTTGCATATTAACATACATGTAACTTGCATATTAACAAACATGTAACTTGCATAGCATATCTTGCATATTAACATACATGTAACTTGCATATTAACAAACATGTAACTTGCATAGCATATATTATTATACATGTAACTTGCATATTAACAAACATGTAACTTGCATAGCATATATTATTATACATGTAACTTGCATATGAACTTGTTAAACATGCATAAACCCACTTGTTAAATATGCATAAAACAACTTATTAATCATGCATATTATCACATACTTAGCATGCATAGAATCACATACTAAACTTGCATAATATCATATGCTTAGCATGCATAGAATCACATACTAAACTTGCATAATATCATATACTTAGCATGCATAGAATCACATACTAAACTTGCATAATATCATATACTTAGCATGCATAGAATCACATACTCATCATGCATAATATCACCTACTTAACTTGCATAAAATCAATTACTTATTATGCATAAACCCACATATCCAACTTGCATAAACTCTCATATTCAACTTGCATAAACTTACATATTCAACATAGGATTAATATTATACATAGATTAGCATATCATTACAAATGATTCAAACTCACAAATCCGCATTCAAGACCATAAGTCTCATTACACCTAATCTACTTATCTTAACAATTGATCATCAAAGTGATAGAAACTCACCACTAGCAATTTGCACTCCAAATGAAGAAGATTAAGATGCTTAGAATGGATTAGAAGTTGATTAGAGAGGTTGATTAGCTTGCTTTCCTCTTCATTGATTTGTGGAGGCCATGATCAAGTTTCATTTTGCCATAGTTTAGTTACTAGGTTTAATTATGAATGAATTAGGGTAGGGTTGTGGTCTTATTTATAGGATTAGGTTGCATTTTAGACCCTTAGATTAACCCTAGATTAGTTTAGGACCCTTAGATCTCGGAACTCTCCAGAAATCAGCCCTAAGACCAAGCCCAAACCCCAAACTGGTGCACCCAACCACAGAACTCTCTAGAAACTGTGCAGGTTTCTTGGCTCGGCACGGGCGCACTTCCCAAGTGCGCCAGTCTATTTTTGTACTGGCGCACTTCACAAGTGCGCCAGTGCATTTTTGTTCTGGCGCACTTAACAAGTGCGCCAGTGCATTTCTGGCCTGTTCCGGGTTCTTCTGCCTAACTTCGTTCGTCCATATCTCTTTCATACGGACTCCGATTCTCGAAAACTCGGACTCTATTTCACGTATTTTTCCGAGACGAACGCAATGACGCAGCCCGTTTTCCCCCAATTCTCACATCTGAGATTATTAATTCTGTAATTAGTGAATTTTAGCATTATCCGAAATTCGGGGTGTTACTCCAAATATCAAATATAACCCAGTATCATCCATGAAGGTGTTCAATACCTGAACTTAGACTATCCAGTAAAATAGCTTAAGCACAGCTTTGAAGCTTGAAACAGCAAGTGTTTGTGCATCACAAATGATAATTTTGATGAAGAAGAAGATGAGTAATATTACTGTTTAGAAACTTCATATGGCTAATTTTTCACCAAGCAGAGGTATAATCGAAACAATATAAAAAATTAAAAGCGAAAAATTACCTCAGACAATTTCGAATCGATCGTTTCCTTCCTTGTTAAAATTAACAAGAAGTTTATCCAAATAAAGCAATTATACATTTGATTTGGAATTAGAGATCGATGGTTTTGGAAATTAGGGATCGGTGATTTTTGAAACTGGGGATCAGTGATTTTGAAAATTTGGGGCGGAATTGAAATGAAAAGTGAGGCGGCTGAAAGAAAATAAAAGCGGGAATATAAATAGGTATGGCGCGCATTGATGGTGTTGACGGAGGACTGAGATTTTGTTCTAACTATGGTGTGGATCGCTGACGTGTATTTTTTTTTAATTTTTTTAATTAGAATATACCTATAGCTGTTGCAACACATGTTGATATCTATGCTAACACATCAAAGTGTGCATTGCAATAGACAAAAAATAACATAGCAATGGCAACATTGTAGCTAGCAACACCATGAGTTTTTGTTGCGATATGTCATCTATAGCGTAGTGTGCGAAGGTGGTTGCAGTACAAGATTGGCAGATTCCTAAAAATGCAACTGAGGTGAGAAGCTTTCTTGGGTTGGCGGGTTATTACAGGAATTTCATTAAGGACTTCACAACAATATCAGCCCCTCTCACCAGGCTGACAAAGAAGAATTTTACATTTTCAAGGGACATAGACTATGACGTTGCTTTCCGACGACTAAAAAGGGCTCTGACAATAGCCCCAATCTTGACCTTGCCCAATGGGAGTAAAGTGTTTACTGTTTACACTGATGCATGCAGTACAGGGCTTGGTGCGGTTCTGATGCAAGAAGGAAAAGTAATATGTTATGAGGGTAGACAGTTGAGAGTTCATGAGAAGAACTACCCCACGCATGATCTAGAGGTAGCGGCCATAGTATTCGCGTTAAAGACGTGGCGTCATTACTTACTTGGAGAGAAGTTCGAGTTATACACCAATCATAATTCTCTCAAGTATCTTTTCTCCCAGAAGGATCTAAACCTAAGGCAACAACGATGGATGGAGTTCTTAGCCTCATATTTTGATATTGCTTACACCCCCGACAAGGGTAATGTGGTGGCAGACGCACTAAGTAGGCAGAGGGTAGCCCTGAGTCCTCTGTTTATGGAAAGAAAGAACTTGGAGTTCATACCAGCTTTTAATTTTAGACCCTCGATCGAAGTTTTGCCTGATTTATTTGCATCCTTGGAGATATGACCAACTCTTGTGGATCAGATAGGAGCTTCGCAACAAGGTGACCCACAGATTCTAGACATCATGGATAAGCTCAGAAGAGGGGAGACTTCTAGTCACCACAGTAGGTACGTCATAGATGAAAAGGGGTGGTTGCGACGAGATGGAAGGATGTGTGTTCCTCAAACTAGAAGCTTGATAAAGGCAGAG
The DNA here is from genome assembly GCA_030737875.1 of Allium sativum. NCBI lineage: Eukaryota > Viridiplantae > Streptophyta > Magnoliopsida > Asparagales > Amaryllidaceae > Allium > Allium sativum. The sequence continues at coordinate 652,591,633 of CM060921.1, forward strand.
GTTCCGCAGTGGAAATGGGAGAGCGCCTCTATGGATTTCATAGATGGATTGCCTAGATCGAAAAAGGTAATACCAATTTTTGGGTGATAGTGGACATACTCACTAAGAGTGCTCACTTTATTCCAGTTAAAAGTAAAAGGACGGCATCATGGTTGGCAACAATTTATGTTCGTGAGATAGTTCGTCTCCACGGAGTTCCTTCCAGCATCATGAGCGATCGTGACCCCATCTTTACTAGTGAATTTTGGAGAAGCTTGCAAGAAGCATTGGGTACACAGTTGTGTTTGAGCACCTCTTATCATCCTTAAACCGATGGGCAGACGGAGAGGGTGAACAGAATTCTAGAAGATCTTTTAAGGTTGTGTATCCTTGACTTCGGAGGGACTTGGGAAGAGCATCTTCCTTTAGTAGAGTTTGCCTATAATAACAGCTATCAAGCTAGTATCGGTATGGCACCCTTCGAAGCATCGTACGGACGACCCTGTAGATCACCAACTTGTCGTTGGGAATCTAAAGAAAGATTATTGCTTGGACCAGATATGGTTAGGGAAACATCCGAAAAGATTGACCTTATCCGACGACGGATGAAGACATCTCAAGATAGGCAGAAGTCCTATGCAGACAAGAGAAGGACTAACATTGAATTCGAAGTAGAAGACCTATTTTTTATCAAAGTATCACCTTTAAGGAATGCGGTTCGCTTCAGATCAGTAGGGAAGTTGGCACCTAGTTTTGTGGGACCATTTCCCATAACTGAGAGGATTGGCCAAATGGCCTACAGAGTAAAGCTCCCAGAAAATTTATCCGGTGTTCATGACGTTTTCCATGTCTCTCATCTACGGAAGTGCCTACATGACACCGCGGAAGTTGTTGAGCCGAGCATGTTGGAAGAAGTCGAAGTGGAACGGGAGGCGATAGTCAGACGGGTCCCACCCGTATTTTTGGGTCAGAGATTAAGAATCTGCACAACAAGGAAATCAAGTTGCTAAAGGTTCAATGGGGAGATAACCCAGAAGATGCGACTTAGGAACCTGAAGATAAGATTCATGCTTCGTACCCTTTTCCTTTCGAAGGTATATTCTTAACTCCTTTTTCCTAAATCTTATCAGTACTTGTGTCTGTCAACATAGTATGTCTTATCCATGGTATTTTCGAGCTTTAAATTGGAATCCTATGGATGTAAACATGTGTTTGAAACATGTTATGTTTTATGGATGCAAGTAGATGCAAATGTTTGCTAGTGGTTGCCTGTGGACGCATACACACACACATTAGGCACAAAAATCGGCTCAATCACGCTTATATTGCATATAAATGTGTGTGCGTTTTCTTTTCTTTTATGGATAAAAATGGTTGAACTGGCATATGGATACCACATTTGGACGAATGGGTGCGTACACATATAGAACTTATATGATACAATAGGTTTATTTGCATACATATTCGATTCATGGCACTAACATACATCGCATTAAGGAGGTCAACTGAATCAGCAGACCGTCTGATCTTTTGCATTAGCGTTGGGACATATACACGCACGATTGCATACATTCATATAAGCATTAGAAAAATTTAAGGACAATGGATTCTTATGGATGATGGATGAGTAGATGGATGATGGATGGTAGGATATATTCTTCTTAACTTGAAGATTTCAGGGACGAAATCCTTTAAGGAGGGAGAATGTAACAGCCCGTAATTTTAAATATAAAAATGAAAATTTAAAGAATACTTAATTCTTAGAAGAAGAATTAAGTGAAACGGGTTACGCCATTGCGTTCGTCTTGGAATTCTACTTAAGATAGAGTCCGAGTTTGCGTAAAACGGACATCGTATGAAGAAGTTATGAAGTTCGGAAGATTTAAAGTTTAAAGCTATAAAACTAGTCAACTGCCCATTTTTCACCATTCGACTGGTACAAGTCGACCTCCCATTTATCACCAGTCGACCGTTTTTAGAAAAAAGTGAAAACAGTCGACTGGTCGAAATTGGTTAGTCGACTGGTTGATTCTGGGAAGTTTCCTGATGACGTGTTTTTCTAATTTGAGTGGTTCGGATGGTTCCTAATCAAATCTAAAGGACCTTATACACCTAATACATCTATAAATAAACACCTGAACCTAACCCTAATCTCAATTTGTTCATCCATGGCGCCTCCGTGCTGCTCTAATCTAAATTAAAACAAGCTTTTCTTCTCCATCAAGTCAAATTAGATGATCAAATTCTACAACAACGGTTTAGTTAATTAAATTCAGAATTCAGAACAATTCTCTCTCAATTCTCTAAGCCTAACGTAGTGAGTTTCTAGATTACTTTTAGGTTTAGATAAATAAAAGTATGCTTTGATAGACAATGAATTGGATATGTTGTAAAGTATGATTCTGTGTTGATATGAAACTTTATCTTATGTCATGACAAGATCTAATTTTCTAGATCTAATATAATTATGGTGATTTGATTAGGATGTTCATATGGATCTTGACTTGTAACCATGTTATGATGGAAGTACATATATTAATTTAGATAATTATGACATTACTTGGATCTAGACTTTTATGTTAATCACCTTTTACTTGTCATATTGTGATACATTGATATATGTTGTAAAATTGACATGTGAATCTACATTTTGATCTAAACACATTGCCATGACTATGCTAGATCTAGGTAATTGGACACCTAATGTTAAATCTAGATCTCATTATGTTTGCTTAAACATCATAGTAATTGCCACAAGTTATTAACTATGCCCACTTAGTTATGATGTTAATCACCTGTCCATTCACTTTGTTACTATGCCCATTTATGATCATGTTTATGTCGCGACATGTTGATACTATCACTCTCGTCATATTCCCTTTTAATTACTATAGGTAGGCTACTTTATAACCTAGATGCCGACAAAATACATACGAATACGTTAGAGAGAAAATGGGAATTAAAATTGGCATGATTTATGTAATGTTTAATAGGAAATGGGACATGTAAATCAAATGGGGAAAACATACAAATAGTTACCTATAATGACATAGGAAGATTTGAATTAATTTGGAATGTTTAGTAATTTACAATTAGGAATCATAAATTGTACTTATGACCTAAGGTTAGGTTACATTAGTGGCGGAAGTCTGGCCGGTCCCGACTAGCATATCCAGCAGCTACTAATGTTGAACCTAATGCGGGAGGTCTAAGTATGCAAATACGAATCGGGCTAAGACACGAGGTTAGGCCCAGCTGTGGAATAAGATTGCCTGGACCCGACCGGCATATCCAGCATCCACACGTTGTACGCCTAATGTAGAGGTCTAGCCCATTATAACCATAATTGGACATGGTAAAGAAATGGACTACTTAACCTAATTTAATATGACTATGGACTTAAGTTAGGGTTAAGTAAAATTGTATGGGTAGTGGGGGGTTAAGTAAGTTAGAGGGGATGGGTAATATACAGATAAATATATATAGGCCCACATACTTAACCTAATAAGGTTAGGTAACTAAAGACACCTAAGTGGTGTACATAACCGGTAGATGATGTAAGAAAGTTATGTAATTAAAGACACCCTTTAGGGTAAGCATAACTAGTATAGGGCATGTAATTAAAGACACCTAAGGGTATACATAGTCAGTAGAAAAACCTAGTGGGGATACAAGACAAGGGGAGAGCTTGTATCATATTGAGAGGGACCCATTTCAGTCAGTAACACGAAGTGGTATCAAGTAAAGACCTCCGTTCTAGCCGGAGAAGGGGCACACTTACTGATTAATTGTAAGAGATCCAAACAAAGCGGATGGTGTGGGCGCCGCAAACCGACCGGGGACATGTGCGTGCATGGGTCGGACAGAGGGGGCTAAGATGACCGTGACACCAGTAGATATAGTTATGCACACCATGGGTTTCCACTTTATGAAGTGATACCTCCTACTGTCGGGCCAGCATAGGATACCTACAAGGTAGGGAGCTGATCGATTAGGGTAGTGGTTAGGGTATACTTAGATGTATGACCTAAGCCTACCAACTTATAGTGGAAGGGATCATTTCATTTCAGTTATACTAGTAATAATGCAGAGTTATCATTAGTAAGGCACATATACCTTAACTTGCTTACCTTGTCACACCTGCCATTTATGTAGTGATTTCTCTTGTATCCACTTTATATGCCTATCATGTTGCTTTTAGTTATCCAACGGCTAAAACTAACTAGACTCATCAGACTTTATGTCTGACCCTGTTGTTTCTCCTTCTTTCTTCCATCCCCCCCCCCCAGGTTCTTAGGGAGGAAATAATCAGACTTAATCAGGAATGAGATATCATCTTGCTAGGAGCTACTTCTGAAGTCTGGCTCAAGTTCTTAACTCTACTATTGCTTAACACTTTTTATTGGGGAAATGATGCTTTTTATCTGCTTATGTACTCTAATGGTGAAAGACAAAAGTATTTTTATTGTAATGGTTTTTGTGACTTATGAAATTGTGGACCACGGAGTTATGACTTATGTTTGAAATAAAAGTTTAAATTTTCCGCTGCTGCCTTATTTATTTCTGTCTTGTAATTTGTAACACCTCGTATTTTCAATGAACATTAAAGTAACAAATTAAAGAATACTTAATTTTAAAAGTGGGAATTAGGGGAAACGTGTTACGCCATTGCGTTCATCTCGGAATTCTACTTGAGATAGAGTTCGAGTTTGCGTGAATCGGACTCCGTATGAAGAAGTTATGGAGTTCAGAAGATTTCAAGTTTAAACAGAAATTGAATATAAATAATAATTAAATTAAAAAGCAGTTCAAATTCAAAAATTCCGAGAGAAGTGGCTGGGCGGGAAAATTCCCGCCTATAGGGGTCGACTCCCCCCATGGGGGGTTGACATAGGTGTCGACCCCCCAAGAGGTGTGTCGACTGGGGTGTCGACCCCCCTGTAGGGGTCGACCCCATCGCCCAGATCTGAACTGTTTTGTCAAGTGATGTTTTTTAAGTCATTAGGGCTTATGTGGCGACTTTCGGTTGGCCCTGTTTGGTCTAGATGGCTCTGATTACTCCTAGGTTGATATAACGGCTCTCATTAATCTAAACTTCTATATAAACAACCCCAACCCTAAAACCACATAAAATTGCTCTCTAAAGCCGTCATTCTGTCCATTGCCAAACTAGCGTAGCCTCCATTTTTCTCTAACCTAGAAGTCAAGTTAGGAAGTCCCAAATCAAATCAAAACTAGAGAATCAGTAGTCTAAATCAAAGGATAGCTTTTTAGTTTCAGAAATCAGATCCTAGAAAACAAGATTTCTTCTTTTGTTTGTAAGTTTAGTTATTCTTTAGATTTGAACAAATAAAAGTCATGACTTGTATTGAAGAGAAACTAGAACTGTGCCAAGTTGTAAGATAATCGTATTCTGATTCTGAAATTACCTATGCCTACGTGATTATTGTGATTGATACCACCTATCATGTTGTATATTAATTTGGTGATGAACCAATCATGTTGTGTATAAATTTGATGATGAACCTATCATGTTGTATATTAAATTGGTGATGGACTTATCATGTTGTATGTTAAATTGGTGATGAACCCATCGTGTTGTATAATAATTTGGCAATGAACCTGTGATGACCCCGAACCCCGTACTGACGGTGGCAAGGGTAATCTTTGGAATATAACACAGAAACTGATAATAGCAGAACAGAAATAAATAAATACACCAGATGATGAACAAATAATCGCTGGATAAACAATAATCATCAGAGTTACACAGTATAATACTTAGTACAAATACAGTTCAGCTATACATAAATGTCTACAGCGGTACAAACATAAAATGTACAATATGAGCTGAACAGCATAAAAAGAGATAAATGATAGAATCCATCTTCAGCTCCAGCTATCCAGAAAGAGCCAGCTAAAACCTGAATGCAAGGCTGCCCGTGTAGAAAAAGAGGCACCCGAGTTTGCAAGTGAAACAAACTACGAGTCAGTCATGGGACTAGTATGAGAAATCTACTTAACACACTTCTATAATATGGCTAATAATAGGACCACGCCACTTTCGCGGAACGGGTTTACTCCATTGGATTGCCAGTGCTTTAAAACAATTAAATCTTTTAAACATCGCAATGCTTTTTATAAAAATGAAGCCGATATAAGACTCAAGTCCCATCACACAATGCAACCCAAACCGGAGCATAGAGTTTTACCTTATATCGACCAAAATATGCTTGATACGAGCAAAACAAATCATTTGATAATCAGACTCCAACTGTAAAATAGTAAGAGAATGATTCCATAGGTATTAACCCCGAAGGCCGAAACCAACATCAGACCAATACCCAGGAAGCCATCCATCTTATCTCGTTTACAGTTAGTTTCTAATTTCATACACAATCATAAATATCAAGCATAGACGTCATGGGTACCATATATCATGTCGCCATATATAGGTTTACAATCAAAACCGCACAATCACGTATTTGGAAATTGGATTTCCATCATGAACCAAGGCAAAAGATAGTCCTTACCAACTTCGAGATAATCAAGCCTATGTCTCAGGGCAAGTACTCAGTCAAACCCTTGGATCGTCAGGGCCGGTCCACCGATGTGGATTAAAATGCCTGAACAGTGCGTTTCCCCGCCCTATGGGGCGTAAATGAGCCAACGAATGACTCCATCGGTCCCGGATCGACCGATATAACCGAGGCGCCTCGCAACAGCAACAACCACATAGGTGAAAATAATATAATGTCAGCCAGTTTAAGCACCGATACCACCTCTAGCTAGAAGGAAACGCATGCCCTCCCTGATGTCCTCTCTCGTTTCTGGTTCATACCGGGGTGTGAGGCTCGCGAATTCACGTTATACACAAAGCCACGCCACACAGGCGGTGCTTTGATCATCAACCACAAGACTTTGCTTTTCAACAGAAGCCCTGATCACTGCATCGTAGCATGCCACACAGGCAATTCACGCCATGTAACTGATGGCTATCAATCACATAGAATGAATTCCAATGTCAGACACACATTCCATTTGCAAGTCCGTTCTGGGTCTGAACAAAACCGGAGGCACTATATACCTCGCAAACCCATCGATTTCCACGTACGTCTGGACGGTCACCGCTCATTATCCATATTTCGGGATGCCTCCTAATCAGGACATCAGTACCATCCAAACGAGGTGAAGATCTCTGGTCTTCGACCACCGTCTTTATCTTCGACTTCTTATCGTCGATTCAGTTATTCAGAATGGGATAAACCCGGTCTTTCTGAGCAACTCACGTATATAATAAACACGTGCTACACAAACACTACATACGCATCATTTCAATTCATTAGTCACTAACCATCAATCAGTAAGAGAACGATTTCCAAATATTAACCCCGAAGGCCGAAACCAAATGAGATCCAAATCCAGGAAACCATTCAACTTAGCTAACCTTCAGTTAATTTATAAATTTCACATCCATATCATTTATAATATTTTATAACGATTTATCGCTATTTTTATTTATTTTAAAATAGCCAATTTATTCAAACGACGCTTCGGGCCATAACGCGGCCGTGGCGTTGTTTTTCTTCAAATTTGATTTACACATATCTGAAAATCTAACTGTTCGATCTTCACAAAATTTACATCATTAGAAAGATCTTTTCAAAACGAATCCAACGGTTCCAGTTTCGGGAAAATCCGACGGTCGGATCTCCCCGTATAATCGTTTGAAGTTTCGATTTCAAAATACGAACTGCAGCGTCGTTATTCGATTTAATATAATTATATTTATATATATACATATAAATATAATCGATTCTAGCACTGTTTTTCTTCAGATTTGAATTAAACATTCCAGACAATCCAACCGTTGGATTTTTACAAAGTTGGTGCCGTTGGAAAGATATCTCCAAAGAGAACCCAATTGTTGCAATTTCGGGAAAATCCGATGGTCGGATCTCCCGCACTAATCGTTTGAAATCACGGTTTCAAAATACGAACTACAGCTTCGTTATTCGATATATTTCAATTCTATATATATATATATATATATATATATATATATCGATTCTTCGATTTCAAAACTATATGATTTTCATACATTTGATAAAAATGATATTTTTATCTAACTGCCTTCTATTTCAACACTTCACTATTTTTAACAATTCATGTGTACAGTAGAAAGGTGATTTTTATTGTAAAACAATTCATTTCAAAATGCGATTATTTTATATAGTTCTTATAGGTAATAAAAATATGATTTTTATTATAAAACAATTTATTTAAAAACAAGAGTATTTTATATAGTTCATATTGATGATAAAAATAGGATTTTTATTATAAAACAATTTCTTTCAAAATATGAATACCACTCAACACATGAATTTCAATTCAACGAATGAATTTCGATTCAACACATGAAGGTTTTCTATAGTTTATATATATATATATATATATATATATATATAGATAAAAAGGTTATTTTTATATTTAAAACACGAATACCATTCAACACATGAATTCTATTCAACGAATGAATTTCAATTCAACACATGAAGGTTTTCTATAGTTTATATATATATATATATATATATATATAAACGTGATTTTATATTTAAAACACGAATACCATTCAACACATGAATTCTATTCAACGAATGAATTTCAATTCAACACATGAAGGTTTTCTATAGTTTATATATATATATATATATATATATATATATATAGAGAGAGAGAGAGAGAGAGAGAGAGATAAAAAGGTGATTTTTATTGCAAAACAATTTATTTAAAACACGAATACCTTTCAACACATGAATTCTATTCAATGAATGAATTTCAATTCAACACATGAAAATAATTCTAACACATGAATATTATTCAAAATTTCGGCAACATAACGGCAGGGTAGTTAAAACCGGGGTCGTCCCTAGTACGGCTCCTCGCTCTACCTTAAAGCCTCGCAGCTTTTGACAAAGGGAAATCATGCATCTAGTTCGCACGCAGGCGGCATGTATATATTTTTCATTTCCACAAACTAATCCTATGTGGTTTCAACCAAATAATTCTCAACCACAAACGGGTATTTTTCAACCACAATCAATCAATTTCAACCACAAACAATTATAATCAACCATTCGCTATCAACCAATTTTCACATCAATCACAACCAATAAATATCTTCCATGGTTTGTGGACGAGGGGCGTATATATATATATATAGGCATTTCACTTCTATTTCAACACATATATAATTTTTACAATGCATATATAACTTATACATCGAACGTACAACCTATACAACGCTTATACATGAGGTGTACAACGCTTATATAAGTCATACATCGACCATATAATTTATACATCGTCGTTTTCCATGTCGTTTATAATTTAGAAATCTCACATTGGGTTCCACTCCACCAAAAATAGCAGAATGCTCAGAAAAATATGCGGTCTCTTCTAGAATGTAAAAGACGTCCACACGAGTCCACTATCTCTTATTTCACTGGATTTCGTCAAGAAACGAAAAAGATATGATTTTACAGTGAAATCAAAAACGGTAGCGCTTAGAAGTGCTATTATATAGTTAATTTAAATATAGGTCGTTACCTCACGCGTTCGTTCAAAACTAGGTTTGCACTTTTTTTGAAATCCGTGCCACTTCAGAAATCGGCCAACGCCACAACGTAGAGCTAGGAGAGGCGCACGTGCGCCAAGAAGGGGGCCCACTTCGGTGGCTTGTGCTGATGTCGGCGGCGGTTGAAAGGTCTCAACTTCCTGACGTCGATCCAGGCGATTCACTCCACGATAAAATCCGAAACTGCTATGGATCTGAAGCTCGTCTCGAGCTCTTCAAATAACTCCAAAACGGCATGAGGTTTCGATGCGTGTAGGAGGAGGAAAGGAGGAGAGAAGGTTCGAAGTGTTTTCCGTCATCGCCTAGGCTTAATCGGGGAAAGAGAAAGGCTTGGTTGACAAATGAATTTTTTTCTTTAATTTATATATTTTTAAATTCCGAAAATACCCCCTTTCACACACGAACCCCAATCCAAACCCAACGACTGTCGTCCCTAGCATTTTACCCCCATTCCGAACACAATGGGATATGTTTCGAAGGCCTATTCGACTGGTTCAGTCAGTTTTCCTTCAAATTAAAATATAAAACATTCAATATTTGATTTGAACGTACATTTCAATTTGCCAGGGCCATAAACTTATTCGAAAAATTCCAGAAAAATAAATCTAGCTATGTTTTGACGATACGGTCCCAACAAAACTAGTTTTGTCGGATTCTGAGACCGTTTGCAGAAAGGCCCATTTCTGGTCGATCCAATTTAACAATAACTGACCAAAACACGTATTCCTTTGCCACACTCACATACTAGCTTCAAAAATTATGAAATTTGAAACCTAGCAATAATTTAACATCCCGGATCCAACAGAAGTGGTTTCTTCGAATTCTGAGGTTGTTTGCAAAATGGCCATTTTCACGGGCTATATATAAATTCTATAGCGACCCTTTTGAAAATTCATTTGGCCATAACTTTTGCTTCCCGCAACGAAACTTCGATTTTTCAGATTCGTTAGAAAGATATTCACTAACAGATTTAAATATTTTTGGTTTCTCTCAAATCCGTTTTGTTTTGCACCCTGTACAGTCAGTCGAAGTTTGAATTCAAATTTCGAAACTACCGCGCCATTTCAGGCCTTGTTATAATTCAAATTAATTTTTCATTTTCAACATCGATTCGAACATACATTTCATTGCTATTACTTAAAATATTTATTTTAAATACTAAAATAGCCAATTTAAAATTTTTAAATTGGTTCAAATTTTCCTGGTCGTTACAGATACTGTCATGTTGTTTATAAATTTGGTGATTCCTTATGTTATGTTATGTGCAAGATCATAAGCTAAGTCCTGTTCATATATGCTTATATGTCTAGATCTACATGCTTAGATGTTTTGATCTATGTTAATTTGATCCAACTCAAATGCAAGTTCACATTTACATGCTTAATTAAATTTGGGTAGTACTATGCCAAATTTATATTACACATGCTTAGTTGATATGAACTCTTTTATGTCGTTGGAATGTTACATGTCCCTTTTCTTTTTCCCTCTTTGTTTATGAGTTAGGCTAATTTGCGAGCCTAACGTTCTATGTAATTTATGCAAACGAATAATGGGGGATACGTTGGGAAAAATATTAAATTATATGCTATTGGTATAGGTTGGCTCATAATCATGTAAATGATTAATGGCATGAAATGGTATAATTTGTATACCTAAGAATTATGGACAAAATTTTGAAGGATAAATAGGACATGACTTGAGTTGAGAACATTGGTGGATAATTTACATATAAACATACATAGTAAATATGTAAATTAATTAAAAGATGATTGTTCCTAAACTAAGGGTAGATTGAGTTACGGTGTAAGACTGCCCGGAACCGCCCGGCACATCCTACAACTGTAACAATATAGATCTAATGTGAGAGGTTAGCGCATTAAGCCCAAAAAACCCGAGGTTAGATTGAGTTGCAGTGTAAGACTGCCCGGAACCGCCCGGCACATCCAGCGACCGCAACAATACATATCTAATGTGAGTGGTTGGTGCTTTAATGAATGAATTAAAGCTAAGATAGGCTAAGAATGGTAGGGTTAAGATAATTAAGGCAACACTAAACTAATACAACATGTTAAATAAACTAATGGGTGGGGTTAGGTTAATTTGAGAACACTTACCATTTCAACATATTGATTAGGAAACCCTAGTAACGGGACCCATTTCAGCAGTAACCCACATAGATGTATCATGGTACTCGGAACTGGGCAGGGTGGGGCACGATTACTTGGATGATTATAAGCAGTTAAAATAACGGCGGATGGTGCAGTAGTGTAGGTTCCAATGGAGTATGGGCGTGCACGTACTCCGGCATGGACAAATCAGGCACTGGGCATCAGTAGTATATACTGTGCATCTTGAATTTGTGTCGGGTTGCCACCATAGGAATTGATACACCCCATGGTGGGACCAGCACAGGTATCTACAATCGAGCGGGGCCGAATGACACAAGTCATAAAAGCATGCGAGTAGAAGCCGATCGATAAAAGGGATCATTTTATCATGAACACATGGTGCTAGTTCAAACACTTGTTAGTAGGTGCAGAGAAATATAAATGAGTGCGATATTATATTCAGTTTATCTTTCCTTATTTATCGTTATCTTATTTCTAGGGTATTGTCCTAGGTTCAGTTTATTCATGTCATGATCCTTTTAGCTGTTTGCATGCTAAATAATCACTGGACTTACCAGGCTTATGTCTGATCCGTTTTCTTTCATCTTCTTTTCTTCAGTTCCCCCCCAGGTCCGCAGGGATGGAATACTTCAACTTAGTCCAGACCTTTTCTAGCTTGAAGAAAGTTGACGTATTGCTTGGACTCTCTTTTCATGGGCTATGGTTGTGGTTACACACTTAATTGGGGATTTATGCTGCTTTATTATTGTTTATGCTTTTTTATGTTTTAGTCAAGACAGAGGCTTTATTGTAACAATTTTGGAAGTTTGTTTTTAAGACAATTGTTGAAATGTTTTGACTGGATCACATGCTTATGAAATAGAATTTCAGTTTTCCGCTACTTGTATGTCTGTCTTGTAAATTATCTGTGTCTTTTACCTATAATACTCCACCAAAGTTAATGCATTCCCTTTGTTAATGACCTTAACGGAGGTGGGGTGTTTACACTTGGTATCAAAGCAATGGTTTACCAGATCAGATAATTTTTTTTGAAAACTATTGTTCAAAAAGAAGTTTAAAGAAGCATTTTTGAGAAAAATGTTGTTTTATTTTTAAAGCATAATCCCAAAGCCATATGCACTATATTTCTATCCCTTGTTTTGAACCTTTTCTTTTCGTTTTAGCATGTCTGGGGATCTTAATCTTCCTGAGGGCGAACCGGTACCTGGTTGGTTCAGAAGGTACCTGGAGGCTAGGGCTAATGGCGCAGGCCCAGCAGACGTTCCTCCTCCCCCAGTTGTTGTTGTTCCTCCTCCTCCTCCTCGTGCAAATACTTTCTCAAAGATATGTAGAGACTTTCGAGCCATGGGTGGAAAGAGCTTTAATGGGGTTGAATCATTTATGGAAGCAAGAAAATGGCCCAAGGAAACAGAAGATTTGTTCGTTATCTTTGAAGTGGATAATAGGCAGAAGATACAATTGGCTGTGTGGTTACTTAAGGACGAAGCCTCCTGGGAGGTCTTTAGAATGAGGTTTGAAGTGAAGTTCCTCTCGCAAGCTAAACGAAGCCTACAGATGGAGAAGTTATTAGCTCTCAAACAGGGAAGCCTATCGGTCAAGGAATACCTCAACCAGTTCAACCAGCTGGCTAGATTCGGATTGGAATTAGTGAACACTCCACATAAGAAGGCTCTCCATTTCGTTAAAGGTCTATTCAACCAGCTAGCTTGATTCGAATTGGAATTAGTGAACACTCCACATAAGAAGGCTCTCCGTTTCGTTAAAGGGTTGAACGAGCCACTGCACAGCCTAGCTATGATCCATATACTTATGGGTGTGAATTATGAGAGACTAGTGGAAATGGCACTGTTACAGGAGGAAGATAAGGATGGCAAGAAAGAGATAAAGGTGGAAGTACCTCAAGTAAAGAAAGTGGAGGGATCAAAGAACAAGAAGACGAATTCCAAGAAAGGCGGGAAGAATAACAAACTCCGTGACAAGAGGAAGTGTAATTTTTGTGGCATACCTGGACGTCTAATTAAGGACTGCAGAAAGAAGAAGAGGAAGATGGGTGGTTGTTTCCAATGCGGCAAGACAGGACACATGGCTAAGGACTGCCCAAGAAAGCAAGGGGAAGGGAAGAAGACTGGATCTACTTCTGGAGTGCAGGTTCACGCTCTCATAGCACCTTCACAAGAACGAGATAGAAATATTTCTGTTGAGAGTTTATTTTATCTTTTTGATCATCTTGCTCGTACTCTCTTTGATTCTGGCGCATCACACTCTTTTATATCTATTGATTTAGTTGAATCTCTGCACCTAGACACCAGTATAGTAGATGATCCCTTGGTTGTTTCAAATCCAACTGGGGGTTCGGCTTATTTATCGACGACTTGTTTGGATTTGGAAATTTCTATACTAAGCATTGGGTTTAGATGTAATGCCTATGTTTTGGGCTTCACGGGCTATGGGTTGATTCTAGGAATGGATTGGCTATCCAATAATGGTGTCGTCCTCGACTGTGAAAAGAGAGTGGTTAGACTTATGACTCGCCTTGGTAAAATTCTTGAAATCTCTTGTAATCCCAAGAACTCTCTTATGCTTAATTACCTAGAATCTCTTGATGCGACTGTTGAGAACCTGCAATCTGTTAGAGTAGTCTGTGAATACTCGGTTGTCTTTGAAGAGGTGAAGGGTTTACCTCCAAAGCGAGAGATAGACTTCCACATATACCTTATTGATAATGCAAAACCCGCTGCTCTACCCGTTATACATATGGCTCCAAGGCAAAGGAAAGCTCAACAAGCAAGTTAAAGGGGTTCTTGAAACGGGGTTTATAAGGCGGAGTGTTTCTGAATGGGGTGCTCCAGTGGTGTTTGCAACCAAAGCGGATGGTTCACCTCGCTTATGCGTTGACTATAGGGAGCTAAACAAGCTGACCAAGAATAATAGGCACCCACTTCCAAGAATAGACGACTTGTTCGATCATCTTGTAGGTGCATCGGTTTTCTCCCAACTAGATCTAACTACCGGGTTTCATCAGCTAAGAGTGGCTGAGGACAACATTGATAAGACTGCATTTAGAACCTCAGATGGTTTCTTTGAATGGTTTGTCATGCCTTTTGGCTTAACAAACGCACCTGCTTATTTCGTCGACTTGATGAGTCGGGTGTTCAGGGAGTTCCTTAATAAATCTGTAGTGGTCTTCGTGGACGACATTTTGATCTTCTCGAAAAATGAGGAAGAGCATGCTTTGCATTTAAGGGAAGTCATGGATACTCTTCGTGCACACCAGTTGAAAGCGAAATTCTCCAAATGCCATTTTTGGAGAGAAGAAGTAAGGTTTCTTGGACATGTGGTGTCCAAAGAGGGGATAGTTGTTGATCCCGCAAAGGTAGTTGCAGTGCAAGATTGGAAGATTCCATGGAATGCAACCGAAGTTCGAAGCTTTCTTGGACTAGCAAGCTTTTACAGAAAATTCATTAAGGACTTCGTGAAAATCTCAGCACCGCTTACAAGAATGACGAAGAAGAACCTAACTTTCGCTTGGGACTTGGATTGTCATGTTGCTTTCCAACGAATGAAAAGGGCTCTAACAACGACCCTAGTTCTGACATTGCCTGATGGGAGTAAAATGTTTACTGTATACATAGACGCATGCAGGACAGGATTCGGCGTTGTCTTGATGCAAGAGGGAAAAGTAGTTTGTTAAGGAGGAATGCAGTTGAAGGTACATGAGAAGAACTACCCAACTCATGATTTGGAGCTAGCCGCCATTGTTTTCGCTCTTAAGTCATGGCGTCATTACATACTAGTAGAAAGGTTTGAATTGTTTACTGACTATAAATCGTTAAAGTACCTTTTCTCACAGAAAGATCATAACTTAAGACAACAAAAGTGGATGGAATTTCTAGCCTCATATGATTTTGAGATTGCTTATACCCCTGGAAAGGGCAATTTGGTGACATACGCCTTGAGTAGGAAAAAGATGACCTTAAGTCCTATCTTTGTAGAAAGGCAAAGCTTGGAGTACATAGAAAACTTTGACTTTAGACCCTTCTTCGAATTTGTAACTGGTTTGTTAGCAATACTAGAGGTGCGACCTACGCTTTTGGACTCAATAGGAACCGCGCAACGTGAAGACCCTCAACTAGTTGATGTGATGGATAAGCTAATGAGATGTGAGACTTCTAGTCACCTCAATAGATACTCCATCGATGACAAGGGTTGGTTAAGATGGGATGGAAGACTATGCGTCCCACAAGCAAGAGATTTGGTGAAAACCGTTCACTAAGAAGCACATCATTCTAAATTGACCATACACCCAGGTGGGTACAAGATGTATAAAGACATAAAAAGGGTTTTGTTTTGGAATGGCATGAAGAAGGATGTAGCTGAGTTTGTCTCTAAATGCTTGATATGCCAACAAGTCAAAGCGGAGCAGAAGAAGCCTGGTGGTCTGCTTCATCCTCTAGAGGTCCCACAGTGGAAATGGGATAGCATTTCGATGGACTTTATTGATGGGTTTCTTAGGTTAAGAAGGGGCAATACCAGTATTTGGGTAATAGTGGACAAGCTCACTAAAAGCGCTCACTTTATACCTGTTAAGAGTAGGAGGACTGCCTCATTGTTGGCATCCATTTATCTTAAAGAGGTGGTTCGACTGCATGGAATACCCTTTAGCATAGTAATTGATCGAGATCCTATCTTTATGAGCATGTTTTGGAAGAGTTTGCAGGAAGCTGTAGGCACACAACTATGCTTAAGCACTTCCTATCACCCTCAAACCGATGGTCAGACGGAAAGGGTGAACAGAGTATTAGAAGACCTCTTGAGATTGTGCATCCTTGATTTTGGAGGGACATGGGAGGATTATCTTCCTCTGGTAGAGTTTGCCAACAACAATAGCTACCAAGCCACCATAGGCATGGCACCCTTTGAGGCTTTATATGGAAGACCATGCTGATCACTAACTTATTGGTGGGAGTCTACAAACAAGCTCGTACTTGGGCCGGACTTGATTAAAGAAACTTCAGAGAAGGTGGACTTGATACGAAGACGAATGAAGACTGCACAAGATAGACAGAAGTCCTACGCTGATAAAAGAAGGACCGACCTTGAGTTTGAGGTTGAAGACAAGGTTTTCCTTAAAGTATCTCCTTTGAAGAATGTCGTTCTCTTTGGGACTACAGGAAAATTGGCACCAAGATTTGTAGGGCCATTTCCTATCATTGCGAGGATTGGGAAGATGGCTTATAAAATAGAGCTGCCCGAAAGATTGGCTGGAGTTCATAATGTTTTTCATGTCACTCACCTACGAAAGTGCTTACATGAGTTTGCAGAAGTTGTGGAGCCAAGCATACTAGAAGAAGTAGAAGTGGAACTAGAAACTATGGTGAGGAGAGTTCCAACTCGTATCTTAGGGACAGAAGTCAAAAAGTTATGCAACCGTGAACTCAAGCTTGTTAAAGTTCAATGGAGTGATGCTGAGGAAGACGTGACTTGGGAGACTGAGGACAAGATACGCGCAGCCTACCCTTTTCTTTTTGTGGATACATCCTTGATCTCTTTTCCATAAGTTTATACATGCCTATATCTATCTTTTAAGTATATCTCCTCGAACCTATTCTTGACCCTTAGGTAGAAACCAATGGATGTAAACATGTATTTGAAACATGTTATGATTCATGGTTGCAAGTGGTTGCAAGTGGTTGCTAGTGGTTACTTATGGATGCATATACACACATATTAGGTAGTAGATCGGCTCAGTCACTTTCATATTGCATATGCATATATGTATTTATATATGGATTGAAACTTGATGTGTTATCATATGGACGTTGCATTTATATGAATGATTGTGCACTCATGTAGAAAGAATGTTGCATACATAATGGACTCATGGCACTATCATGATTTGCATTAAGGAGGTCAGCTGAATCAGTAGACCACCTGATTTTGCATTAGATAAGGACATATACACACACTATGCATATGTTCATGAAAAGCATTAGATACCTTATAAGGACAATGGATGCCTGTGATTGAATGGTTGAGTAGATGGATGTTGGATGGTAGGATATACATTCTTCTTGAGTTGAAGATTTTGGGGACGAAATCCTTTAAGGAGGGGAGAATGTAACACCCTGTATTTTCTGTGAACATTAAAGTAGCGAATTAAAGAATACTTATTTTTAAAAGTGGGAATTAGGGGAAATAGGTTACGCCATTGCGTTCGTCTCGGAATTCTGCTTGAGATAGAGTTCGAGTTTGCGTGAATCGGACTCCATATGAAGAAGTTATGGAGTTCAGAAGATCTCAAGTTTAAATGGAAATTGAATATAAATAATAATAAAATTAAAAAGCAGTTCAAATTCAAAAATTTCGAGAGAAGCGGCTGGGCGGCAAAATTCCCACCCATAGGGGTTGACTCCCCCAAGAGGGGTGTCGACTGGGGTGTCGACCCCCTCTGTAGGGGTCGACCCCCTCGCCCAGATCTGGACTGTTTTGTCCAGTGACGTTTTCTGATTCATTAGGGCTTATGTGGCGACTTCCGGTTGGCTCTGTTTGGTTTGGATGGCTCTGATTACTCCTAGGTTGATCTAACGGCTCTCATTAATCTAAACTTCTATATAAACAACCCTAACCCTCAAACCTAAAACCACATTAAATTGCTCTCTGAAGCCGTCATGCTGTCCATGGCCAAACTAACATAGCCTCCATATTTCTCTAGCCTACAAGTCAAGTTAGGAAGTCCCGGATCAAATAAAACTAGAGAATTAGTAGTCTACATCAAAGGATAGCTTTTCAGTTTCAGAAATCATATCCCAGAAAACAAGATTTCTTCTTTTTTTTGTAAGTTTAGTTATTCTTTAGATTTGAACAAATAAAATCATGACTTGTAATGAAGAGAAACTAGAACCGTGCCCAGTTGTAAGATAATCGTATTCTGATTCTGAAATTACATATGCCTACGTGATTATTGTGATTGATACAACCTATCATGTGTATATTAATTTGGTGATGAACCAATCATGTTGTATATAAATTTGGCGATGAACCTACCATGTTGTATATTAAATTGGTGATGGACTTATCATGTTGTATGTTAAATTGGTGATGAACCTATCGTGTTGTATAATAATTTGGCAATGAACTTGTCGTGTTGTATATAAATTTGGTGATTCCTTATGTTATGTTATATGCAAGATCATAAGCTAAGTCATGTTCATATATGCTTATATGTCTAGATCTATATGCTTAGATGTTTAGATCTATGTTAATTTGATCCAACTCAAATGCAAGTTCACATTTACATGCTTAATTAAATTTGTGTAGTACTATGCCAAATTCATATTACACATGCTTAGTTGATCTAAACTGTTTTATGCCGTTGGAATGTTAAATGCCCCTTTTCTTTTTCCCTCTTTGTTTATGAGTTAGGCTAATTTGCGAGCCTAACGTTCTATGTAATTTATGCGAACAAATAACGGGGGATATGTTGGGAAAAATATTAAATTATATGCTATTGGCATAGGTTGGCTCATAATCATGTAAATGATTAGTGGCATGAAATGGTATAATTTGTATACCTAAGAATTATGGACAAACTTTAGAAGGATAAATAGAACATGACTTGAGTTGACAACATTGGTGGATAATTTACATATAAACATAAATAGTAAATAAGTAAATTAATTAAAAGATGATTGTACCTAACCCGAGGTTAGATTGAGTTACGGTGTAAGACTGCCCGGAACCACCCAGCACATCCAACAACCATAACAATATAGATCTAATGTGATAGGTTAGCGCATTAAGCTCGAAAAACCCGAGGTTAGATTGAGTTGCGGTGTAAGACTGCCCGGAACTGCCCGGCACATCCAGCGACTGCAACAATACATATCTAATGTGATTGGTTGGTGCTTTAATGAATGCATTAAATGTAAGACAAGCTAAGAATGCTAAGGTTAAGTTAATTAAGGCAACACTTAACCAATACAACATGTTAACTAAACTGATGGGTGGGGTTAGGTTAATTTGAGAACACTTAACCATTTTAACATGTTAATTTGGGAACACTTAACCATTTTAACATGTTGATTAGGAAACCCTAGTAACGGGGACCCGTTTTAGCAGTTCCCACATAGATGTATCATGGTACTCTGAACTAGGCAGGGTGGGGCACGATTACTGGGCTGATTATAAGCGGTCAAAACAACGGCGGGTGGTTCAGCAGTGTAGGTTCCAACGGAGTATGGGCGTGCACATACTCCGGCATGGAAAAATTAGGCACTGGGCATTAGTAGTATATATTGTGCATCTTGAATTTGTGTCGGGTTGCCACCATAGGAATTGATACACCCCATGGTGGGACCAGCACAGGTATCTACAATCGAGCAGGGCCGAATGACACAAGTCATAAATGCATGCGAGTAGAAGCCGATCGATAAAAGGGATCATTTTATCATGAACACATGGTGCTAGTTGAAACACTTGTTAGTAGGTGCAGAGAAATAGAAATGAGTGCGATAGTATATTCAGTTTATCTTGCCTTATTTATCGTTATCTTATTTCTAGGATATTGTCCTAGGTTCAGTTTATTCATGTCATGATCCTTTTACCTGTTTACATGCTAAATAATCACTGGACTTAACAGGTTTATGTCTAACCCATTTTCTTTCATCTTCTTTTCTTCCGTTCCCCCCTCCAAGGTCCGCAGGGAGGGAATACTTCAATTTAGTTCAGACCTTTTCCAGCTTGAAGAAAGTAGAAGTATTGCTTGGACTCTCTTTTCTTGGGCTATGGTTGTGGTTACACTCTAAATTGGACATTTATGCTGTTTTATTATTGTTTATGCTTCTTTATGTTTTAGTCAAGACAGAGGCTTTATTGTAACAATTTTGCAAGTTGGTTTTTAAGCCAGTTGTTGTAATGTTTTGACTGGACCACGTGCTTATGAAATAAAATTTATGTTTTCCGCTACTTGTATGTCTGTCTTGAAAATTATCTGTGTCTTTTACCTATAATACTCCACCAAAGTTAATGCATTCCCTTTGTGAGTGACCTTAACGGAGGTGGGGTGTTTACATAATTATTCTGTGTCTGTTACCTATAGCGCTTCACAAAACTTAATGCATTCCCTTAGTGAGTGACATTAACGGACGTAGGGTGTTTCATATAAGATATTGTGCTCCCTCGTAGCAAGTCATTTGTTATTATTATGATTGTAGGATGGGATGTTGTGTACCCCAGTAGCTATTCATTTAGGATTTTGGTGGTAGCGAGTTGGGACTTAGAGTTTCATATTAGCAAGTCACCTGGGAATTTGATGATTACAGGATGAGACTTCGAGTTTCTCAGTAGCGAGTCATCTACGATTTAGATGATATCGGGATGCGATATGGTGTTCCTCTGTAGCAAGTCAACTCGATTTGGTCTTATGTAGTGACCATATGCATTGGGGCGTATATCATTGATCATAGCAGTAGCATTCGTTGTTTTGAGATTACAAATCGATCAGGATATAACAGTTCTATGTTATCAGTACTTTGAACTAGTGTAGCGGAATGAAACATATTGCGATAACTTGTTGTTATGGGAGAAGGGTAGGTTATGGTATGGTCCCTACATCTGAGATGGATTTACTATACTAGTATATAGGTATTCTCGATTTTCCCTCGGCCATGTTTGTGGAGAGGGCTAGATGTGATTTGATGATTCATATTTATTGGTATATAGTTTTAATGTATAATATTTTGATATAGTTCCCCTCACACAGTGCTTTATGTCTGACTCATCTTTTAGCCTTATCTACTTATGTCATGAAAACTCTCAGGTACTCGATTGAGTAGTTCAGGTGTAACGGCTCAGAAAAATCGATGCTCGAATTCGACACTAATACATCCTCTATATTTACGTGCCCAAACACAAGTACCGAAATCCTAGGAAGTTAGAAGAAAGAAGTTAGAGGGTGAGAAAGAAGAGAGAAAAAATGTTAGAATAGAAGAAAAGGAAGAAGAACACAACTACATCAAAACCGAGAAGATCAAAATCCCACAGCGGAATGAATAATATATAATATATCAAAACTCTTTACACAATAGATAATATATATATACATACAATAATCATCAGAGTACACAAAAAGATCAACTTATACAGTCATAATAATATGTTTGTACAATGATTGATTAACACAACACACAATAGAAATAAATTATTACAAGAATTACAAGAATACGTCTCTACTCTAGCTCCTCTCTTGTAGCTTCAAGCAAATCCAAAGCAAGCCTGAAAAATATACACGGCCTGACCCGAACACATTTTGAGGGAAAGAAAAAACACATGGATCAGTCTGGAATACTTACAGTGAGAAAACTCACATTACAAGCAACTTCAATTATTTTTGAAAATCCTTTTTTTAAAGAATGGAACTCTCGTAAGGCATGACCACACATAAATATGGCATGTGTATTTCCCTTACAATAACCAAAATACTTTTATTATAAATCCAATGATATTATAATAATACCTAAAACAAATACTTATCAATCTTGCCGAAATTGGTGCATTAATTAAATGCCAGCATACTAGGTTTACAATTGAAACCGTAAAAGACTCGTATTGAAGTTTTGATTCAATACAATGATTGGGCACTGGGCACCATCTGTCACAGTACCTCTCTAGATAAGAATATGGAGGATCTCGGCTTGATCCACTGCCAACAAAGAACTGACCTACCACTAACTTGATAGTACTGAATATGTCACCACCATGGTTGTGATCAGCAACCACACCAAAACATAAAATAACCAAAGGGTCAACCATTATAAACTGGTGGTAAACATACCTTAATATGTGTGACCCACGGAGCCCTATTGCATCTCCCTTGATTTTAGTCGTTGCCGACTGATGAGGCTACAAAACACATTTTTACCTTTAACACATAGCACATTTCATCTTTGAATGTTCATCGCCTTTCAACAGCAATGTACTAATAACATTCTTCCATACAAATCATTCAGGAACATGACTAACTGGAGTCAGTGCTTCTACTACATCTATATAATCAGTAGTAAGTAACACTTGCACTCTCAATACTTTATCTTTGCACAAGCATACCTGCAAATTCCAGTTCGAACGCAAAGTCGTTTCAAAGTGGTTTTGGATCCAATTCCAATCCCCGTTCATCGATCTAACACGTTATAAGTTTAAAGGGAATTATTGATAGTCGATTCATTAACTATCAATCTATAGTTGTACGGTTAAGCACGTTAACAGCACATGCCCTTTTAATTAAATCATTCATTAAAACATTTCATCGATTCTTAAAATCGATTTTATATACTTATTTCAACGGAATAAGCATGGTTGCAAATTTCGTGTTTTCATTACTTTGAAAACCTATAGTCATACCCTTATTTCTTAGAATTAATGTATTCACAAAATCATATTATATCTACTAAGAAAATAGCGCTATATACTTACCAAATGTATAAGTATAGTCATACATCATACCTGAACCAAACAATGTCATGAGATACATTTTTTACTATAAAACCCAACAGTTTTATTTAACTTCTAAACTTTTCAAATTAAAGTTTATTACACCACTAATGGAAATAATAATTCGATTACACGCATCCACTTTCGTTTTCAAACTACTACCATCTCTTGGATAATGATGAAGTCGTTCAAGTTGGGGTATTTTATTTACCTCAAAGGCCTTGACTTGACAACAGTCTTACCTTGAAGATAAAAAGAAGTTTATTAACACAAAACCTGATATTCAGTAAGTATCACAATATGTTCCATTTACTATTCAATTCAAATAAGGTTTAAATACTATTAATGATGTGGAATAAGGATCTTAAGGCATAATTAACACTAGAGGGGGTGAATAGTGTTTGTAAGAATTTTATAGAAATCTTTAATAATCTTCAATTACTATATGAATCACACAATAATTATCACCCCAAAAATGATCATAAACACAAAAACAATCACAAACACATATATAAGTAAATATAAAATGCAGAAAAGGAAAGAACACACCGGATTTTATACTGGTTCGGATTACTCCTACGTCCAGTCCCACACAATGCTGGATTGCGCAGAGTTTTATTATTACTAGTATCAATCTTACAACACCCTTGATTTCATGGCTACAAGGTTAACACCGATTCGACCACCTTTGATTTCATGGCTACAAGGTTAACATGGCTCACCTTCCTTGATTTATGGGCTACAAGGAACGCACCCTTTCCCAAACAATTCCCAAATGATTACAGTATCCCTACAACTCTTGAATAACACTTCCAATCAGAGAGTACTTAATAGAGATTGAGAAAAAAGTGAATGTTATAATTTGTATCAAAATTAACAAAATATAAGTGTAGACATCAGGAAATTAAAGTATAATAATGGAGGTAAGATAAGGGACGAAGAAGGAGATGAAAAAAATTAATAAAAAATTTGAAATCAGCCACTATTTATAGAGTTTGAAAGGTTGCAACATTTCTGAAGAGTTTCATATAATGAAAAGACACCTCCTTTGAAATTCAAAAATGTGACAGTTATATGCCGACATGTTCAAAACTGTATGCTGATATATATATAGTTTTTGAATTTTTAAAATCATTTTTCAAGTGTTAAAAGCAATATATATATATATATATTCTAGAAATACTTGAATCAAAAATAGCATTTCAAATGAATTTCCTAAAGTGTAAAAACATATAAAAATATAGTAATATATAATATAAACATATCCATAAAATTATATAATATTAAATAGTAAAACATATAAAATAAAAACATATATATTATAAACTATAAACATATATATATATTTGAAATCATAAATAAAAACTTAATAATTTGAAATCATTTAGAAAAGGAGTTTGAAAATAATTTTGAAAAGGAATTTGAAAACATAATTTGAAAGTGCTAACTGGAGTTCTACATATAAACTACACTCTATTACTTTGAAAATCGAGCTCTTGAAATCTTGGTACTGATGAGTCTTGAATCTCCTTTGAGATCTTGAATTCCTTGATATCTTGAATCTCTAATACTGTACAGTCTTCAATATTTATATCCTGCATATATATCTATCCTGTATATATATTCTGGACAAATGATATTAGTACATATTTTATAATCAATAATGTAAATAATTGAAACAAGGTTGTTGTCATCAAAATTTCATTCTTCGACAATCTTCCCCTTTTTGATGATCCGAAAATGATGTCTACCTAAGGGTTTGTTATTATTATACATCGACATACCATATAATATATTACAATAGATTGGTTATTGTCATCAAAATAATTGAAACAAGGTTATTGTCATTAAAAATGTAAATAATTGAAATACCATATTATAGTATATAGTACAATCAATAGTATATATTACCATACCATAGTATATATTACCATATTATACATCGACATACCATATTATAATCAATAATGTAAATAACTGAAACAAGGTTGTTGTCATCAAAATTTCATTCTTCAACAATCTTCCCCTTTTTGATGTACTTATACATCGACATACCATATTCAACTTGTCGACGTATGTGTATTTTTCTTCTACTTATTTTTGTTATTATTATACTATATTATATATTAATATACTAATTATTTTGTTTCACTTAAAGAACAAATGCCTATTTCTCTTCTAAATTTAGTAAACATTGCTTCATTTAAAGGTTTTGTTAATATATCTGCTATTTGTTTTTCTGTTTCTATGAATTCAAGTGAAATTTTCTCTTTAATTACGTTATCTCTTAACAAATGATGTCTTATATCTATATGTTTTGTTCTCGAATGATTAATTGGATTTTTAGATATATTTATGACACTCGTATTAACACAATAGATTGGTGATTTATTTATATTTAAACCAAAATCATTTAAAGTTTGTCGCATAAATACTTATAAACAAGCCAAAGCAGCAGATATATATTCTGCTTCAGTTGTTGACAAAGATACTGTATTTTGCTTTTTACTGAACCAGGAAACTTGTGAATGTCCTAAGAAGTGACATGTTCCCGCATAATCAGCGTCACAGTAAGAGATTAAATCAAATGAATCATCTTTAGGATAAAATAATTCAAAATCTAGTGTATGTTTTAAATATCTTAGAATACGTTGAATGGCTTTTAAATGAGTTTCCTTGGGTTGCGAATGATATCTTTCATAGAGACATACACTATGCATTATATCTGGTCTACTAGCAGTTATATATAATAATGATCCTATCATTCCTCTATATAATTTTTGATCCATGAGTTTTGATGTATCGTCTTTACAGAGGGCTATATTAGTTTCCATAGGTATGGGTCTACCATTAGCTGTAGTTAAATTATATTTATTAATTAAATCTCTAACGTATTTTTCTTGATTAATAAATATTCCATTCTTTAGTTGTCTTATTTGTAAGCCTAAGAAAAATGTAAGTTCTCCTATATGACTCATCTCAAATTCTTGTGTCATAATATTTGAATATTCTTTATTCATTTTATCGTTTGTTGATCCGAAAATTATATCGTCAATGTATATTTGTACTAATTGAATATCATTCTTATTTCTTTTAATAAAAAGTGTATTATCCATCTTACTAATTTCAAAGTTAGATTATAATAAGTACATTATTAATCGATCATACCATGCTCTAGGAGCTTGTTTAATTCATATAATGCTTTCTTAAATTTATATACGTGATGTAACACCACACGTCCGTTAATGTCACTCATTCAGAGAATGAATTAAGTTCCGTGAAGCGTTATAGGTGAATAGAAACAGAAACATTACAAGACATGTATAAAATAGCAGCGGAATTTAAAATTTTATTAATGCAGAAAACATAACATCGTGGTTCAAAACATCATAAGTCTGAAAATACTTATACCCAGTACATCATCTTAAATTTTTTGTCTTGTACTTAAAACATCAGAGTACAATAATAAAAGAAGCATAATTCCCCAAACAAAAACATAGCCATAGTAGAAAGGATAAATGCTCGAGAAATACATCTAAGCAGCTCCAAGCAGAATGAAAGTAGAATCCTGGTCAAGCTTGAGTATTCCCACCCTAAGAACCTGGGGGGGGGGGGGAGGTACAGAAGAGGAAAAAAATGGGTCAAACGTAAAGTCTAGCAAGTCCAGTTACTTTTAGCATATAAACAAGTAAAAGTATCATGGTAGACATATAAAGTGGATAAGAGAGATAACATCATAAAAGGCAGGTATGACAAGGTAAACAGGACAATATGAGAGTATATTATGTTTCTCTAATGATTTCTCTACACCAATACTAGTATAACTAGAATGAGATGATCCCAACAACTATAAGATGACAGACTTAGGTGTACTTCTAGTGAGAGGTTTTAACCCCATACAATCAATAAGCAGCCCAACATACCAGGGTTACCCCTAAGGATAACAACGGGCTCCTAAACATACCGGAGTCTAGATGTACCCTAATTACTACCCCAATCGATTGGCTCCCTACTCCGTAGATACCCTGTGCTGGCCCCACAGAAGGGTGTATCACTCCCTAAAGTGGAAACCCTTCGTTTTCAGGATGTTCACAACCATATCTACTAGTGTCACGGCGTCTAAACCTCCTCTGCCAGACCCATGCATGCACATGACCCTATTGGAAAGCGCCGCCCACATCGTCCCCCCACTTTTGGATCTCTAACAATATGCCCAGTAAGCGTGCCCCGACTCTGACCTAGTTCGGAGTACTCGTTTGATACCTATATATGGATTACTGACTGAAACGGGTCCCACACTCAAGATGATACAAGCTTCCCCCTACGCTTGCATCCCACTAGGTTTTCCACAGGTTATGCCATATGAGTGTAAAAGACTGCATAACCCCACAGGTTAAGTTTGTGGGCCTATATATATAAATATTACCCACCCACCCACTATTTCAAACAAGTTTACTTAACCCTTACTCAAGTTATATGTCCATACAATCCCTATGGATTCAACTAGGTTAAGTATTCCAATTCATTACCATATTCATTTATAGTTATAATGTGCTAGACCTCCCACATTAAGCCTACCACTTGTGGATGTTGGATATGTCGGTCGGTTTCGGACAGACTTCTTCCACATGTCGGACTTAACCTCGTGTCTTAGCACGTCTCGTGTTTTTGCACTTAGACCCCTCACATTAGATTCACCACTTGTGGTCGCTGGATATGCCGGTCGGTTCCGGGCAGACTTCCACCATAAGTTTAATCTAACCTCGTGTCTAAGCGCGGTTACAGTTTCTAATTACTGTAATTTAGGCATTTCCATTATTAACCAATTATCCCTATGTCATTATAGGTTTCATGCCCCTTTCCTAAGTTATGGTCATAATGAACCATATAACCCAAGTTAAGGTCTTTAATCACAAGTTGATTAATGCCGTAAATTCATGTTCATGTATTTCATTCAAGTTATGCCTAAATTTCCAATTACAAGTTATGCCACCAATTTTTACCATTCTCCCCTCGTTCCCAATTAAATGCGTTCGCATATTTTAGTGACATGCCTAGGCTCGAAGGTAGCCTGGCTATAAAAATAAATGGGAAAAAATGAAGGGAAGGGGACAGAAATGATCATACTAACAAGATCGACATATAATGGCAGAAATAGGCATAAACATGTAGTGGCATAATGACAAGGTAGGCATATAGGAGCAGATCTGATGAATATTAACAATAGAACTGATTATAAATAATAGGGACATCATAAACAATCACGATAAGAACGAAACAATGAATTAGATAACCAACTAACAAAAGATCTGATTTAGCCACAAACATAATAGGAATAGGCATGATGTGATCTAAACAGTGAATTAGATCTATAAAAAATGGCAGATCTGACATGGTAAATAGGTATAGGTTAAGATCTAGTTCATAATCACGTCAGAATAACTTAGATAAACAGGTTATAGAAGATCTGGTATGATTCAGATAGTCACAGACATAGATCCAAGTTATAGTTATGTCAAGAATTACTTTTTAAATATTTAGATCTAAAATTAACATAGACTCACAGCGATTGGATCTAAGAAAAGTAGAAGAAAGGTTGCATATGTTGAATCATAGATCTCTAAACTCTAATAGATTGCTGAAGAAGAAAAGGCTTGATTTAATCTGGGAAGAGGCAGCATCTAGTTCTCAATTATTTTTGGTGTGGAAAAACAAGAGAAATGGGGCCATATATATAACCATCAAGGGAAACCATAATGTGACGGCCCGCTCCGCACCAGCCTACATTTCCTCCGGAAGTGCGTTGTACACATGTCCCGACTAGCACGGAATGGTCGCCAAAGAAAGGAAAGGAAATGAACTAATCAAGGAACCTGTAGAATGTCTCACAGCGCATGGAATAAAATATAATAATAACATACTTGACATAAAACAGGTGAGACAGTGCATAAGCTGATAACTAAAATCAACATCCGTCATCAGAGCAGCGGAAATTCAAATACAGCTTATTACAATTTTCCAAATTTACTGTCTCCAAACAAAAGAAAGCCAAAATAGAAGATACACCACCAATGCCCAAGCAGTGATCTTCAACAACACAGGGAGAATACTATATATATGTTACGTGGAAGCCTCCTGCTCGTCTCCGGATCATCTACCCGTGCATCACCAGCTAACCTGTCTCTAGTCGGCTCGTGTGAGCACCCAGAGTAATAAGAGGAGACATAAAACTCTGGGTCAGACATAAAGCCTGGTATGAGCGATAAGCGTCTAAACAGAATAATAACAGGTATACTAAACCATACCTGAACCTGGACCTGCAACCAAAGAGTTAGTACCACATACCGTACAATACTCCAAGGTGCCATAATAAATAGTGTAAGAATACGGGGTGGGGTGTGCATGTCACAATGATAGCAAACAAATCATCCATAGCAACCATCCTCACATCTCTCACTCAGTGCGTAAAGCGTACGACATCTACCACTTTGGAACACTAGACAAACTGAGGTAACGACGAATCCCGACTTGTAGAAACCCTGCTGTGACCAAGCCAAACACTTGGAGTCATGACCAAACATTTCAATGACCCACTTCATTGGTCGTAGCCCTTGGTTCTACCGATGCCATAATGGCCCTGAATCCGCCTTCGTACCTCCTACCATAGTGGTCCAAAGCTATAGACGTCGATAACTCCTTGGCACGCGTCCCGCAGCAAAGCCCAACCATGAAGCGAACTCGTTGATTCCCATCTGAATCTTAAGCTCTAACTTCTCATTTGGACTTCCTTTGCATCTCGGGTTTGGTCGAATTGGAGTGGGTCTTCAAAAGAGTTGTCGTGCAGTAGCAGCCCTAGCATACGGTTCGGTTCAGTAGTCATCACCTTCATCAGTTCGGGTCGGGAGTCATCACCTTCATCGGTTCGGGTCGGTCCTCCTTCCTTGTCATCTTTCCATTCGGTTCAGGTCGGGTACTCCACTTCGGGTCGGGTCGGTATCTTCCTCCGGGTCGGGTCGGGTGTCCTTCCTTCCAGTGCTCCGATTCGCTCCCTCATTTCTTCACGTATTCCGATCCGGTCCCTCCTTGCCATCTGATCCGCGTGGCCTTCCCTCTTGCTAGTTCTCCCAAATGTTTACTTCCGATCCGATCCCTGCGTCTCCAAGTCGATCCGATCTGGCCTCCAATTATCCTTCCGATCCGATCCCCTTATCCACTCCAACTTTAAGCAAACGGCCTTCCTTCTTGCCAAGCCTCCTATGTGCCAAACTCCGGTTCGGGTCGGGTTTCTTGCCCAGTTCACATACCCGATCCGAGCCCCCATCCGATCCGATCCAAAGCCCTGCACAACTTTCTGCGACTTTTCCAGCAACTTGTTTACGCCGTTCGACGACGTTTTTGACAAATCTAACTATTCTAATCAATCACAATTCATGTCAAATAGTCATAACAACATGTAAGAACAACCACAAACACCTAACAACAATTCAAATGAACCAAAATGGATCAAAAGTGGCTAAAACCTCACATTTTCCTATAATCCCTCTTAATCATGTTTAAGCATACGATTAGCAAAACACATCGAAATTATCTCAAATTTCTAACAGAGCCTTAAAACATTATTTTAGAATTTTAGGAATTTTTTCCAGAATTTATTTACATATAAATTCGCTAATCTTCACTAATTACCCTTAATCACCGTAATTAGTGCAAAAACTATGCAAATCACTCACCTTGGCCACAAATGAAACACCAAATCTGAAGTATCCTCTGTTTGGGTCGAATTCCTATGTATAGCAGCAGCTCCAACCTTGCTTTGTTGCTATTTGGCCTTGTTTTGATGTAGTTTAGGCTTAATCTTCACTAAAAATGTGTTTTGGAGTGGTTTTAGAGGATGGAAGCCATTACTAAGGTCTCAAGGAGGTTTGTGGCGGCTCAAAACTGAAATGAAAGTGATAACCTAATCCTAATCGGTCCTCCTATATCTCTAAACCCGAAATTCCCCTCTGGGCCTAGCTGCTAATCACCCGGTTAAGCCCAATTAAGCTGTTTTTCACCATCTGAAACTTGTTTCAGCCATATCTCCCAAACGGTGAGTCCGTTTGACTAATGTGACCACTCTACGGAAAGAGAAACCATCATCCGGAGCCAATGGAAGTGGTTTTAGGTCAAAATTCCTTTCCAGTCAAAAGTTACGGCCAAAACAGTGCCAACTAGGGGTAAAATGGTCATTTAAAAATCGGGAAAAATCATGAACATGGGAAATGACTCCAATAGTCGTCTCCCAAAGTTACATGACCATACGACTTCGTATGTGACAGAAATAAATATTCTACGATCCTATGATGCGTAGAATGCGGGTCGTTACACTCTCCCCCCCTTAAGAAATTTCGTCCCCGAAATTCCTCAACCCAAAACATACAAAGGATCCCGCATGCCTAACAGCCAAGTACAACAATCAAACATACAAAACAAGCAAACAAGCCTATCCTAGCATGCGGAGAACTAAATCGAAGTCAAAATCTTACCAGACAAAGAGTTCTGGGTGTGACTTCCTAATGTCCTCCTCTGTCTCCCAAGTACAATCACTCTCGTCCTCGCTCCATTGTACCTTGACCAGCTTCACCGTCTTCCTTCGAAGTTGCTTCATGTCGTGCTCGACAATACGGGCCGGCTTGCGGTTCCCAACCGCCTCGGGTTCTACTTCGAAGTCCTCTAACTGATCAGGTGAAATAGTCATATCTGAGTCGTGAACGAACTTCCTTAGTTGGGAAACATGAAATACGTTGTGAACTCCCGCCATCTTCTCTGGCAAGTCAATTCTATATGCCAAATTCCCGACTAGTTCGAGAACAGGGAATGGGCCAACGAATCTTGGTGCCAACTTGCCTCTCCTGCCAAATCGTATCACGCTCTTCAACGGAGAAATCTTGACAAACACCAAGTCACCAACGGAGAATTTTAAGTCTCTCCTCCTCTTATCAGCATAACTCTTCTGCCTATCTTGGGCAGCCTTCATTCGTTGTTGAATGGTCTTGATTTTATCTGAAGTTTCCCTCACCACATCTGGTCCAAGCATAAACTTCTCGCCAGTCTCTATCCAACATGATGGTGAGTTGCACGGTCTTCCGTACAAAGCTTCAAACGGAGCCATGCCGATACTGGATTGGTAGCTATTATTATATGCAAACTCTACTAGATGCAAATGGTCATCCCATGATCCACCAAAATCCAATATACATGCTCTCAAGAGATCTTCCAAAATACGATTCACCCTCTCCGTCTGACCGTCGGTCTGAGGATGATATGCGGTACTGAGATGTAACTCTGACCCTAGGGCCTCTTGTAAGCTCTTCCAAAACCCACTAGTGAACAACGGGTCTCGGTCACTCACGATGCTTTTAGGTACTCCATGAAATCTCACTACCCACTTCATATACAATTCTGCTAACTTAGCTGCCGTTCTGGTCGATTTGACTGGTATAAACCTTGCACTTTTAGTCAATCGATCCACAATCACCCAAATGCTATCATGTCCCGATCTAGTCCTTGGTAAACCATCGATGAAATCCATCGAGACTTGCTCCCATTTCCATTCGGGAATTTCTAATGGCTGTAGCAAACCACTAGGCTTCTTTTGCTCGGCTTTAACTAGCTGGCAATTCATGCACTTGGATATAAACTTCCCAACGTCTCTTTTCATCCCTTCCCAGTAGTAGGTCTGCTTCATATCTCGATACATCTTATTACCACCGGGGTGTATAGTCAGTTTTGAGTGATGACACTCTCTAAGCACTTCATCCCTCAATCCATTGACATTGGGTACAACAAGCTTTCCATTCTTTCTAAGCCATCTATCTCGATCAAGCCCATACTTCATTTCCTCATCGATACCCATCTCTAACTTGGAGATGATTTCCAATAGGTTAGGATCGTCCCTCTGACTAGAGCCGATCCGCTCAATCAAAGTGGGTCTGATCGTCAAACTTGCTAACATTTCTGGATCCAATTCGCACTTTGGTCTGAAATCAAACCCCGCGATAAACTCCAGTTGCTTCCATTCAAGGAGCATAGCCCCTAAGCTGGCATGTCTTCTACTTAATGCATCGGCCACCGCATTGCCCTTTCCTGGTGTGTATGCGATGTCAAAATCATAGGAAGCTAAGAACTCTAACCATCTCTGCTGACGGAGATTCAGATCTTTCTGAGAGAAGAGATACTTTAACGACTTATGATCTGTAAACAGCTCAAATCTTTCTCCCAAGAGATAGTGTCTCCACATCTTTAACGCGAACACGATTGCTGCCAATTCTAAATCATGGGTAGGGTATCTTCTCTCGTGCGGTTTCAATTGCCGACTTGCGTAAGCTACAACCCTACCGCCTTGCATCAATACAGCACCCAGTCCGGTACCACAGGCATCCGTGTATACCGTCATCTCTTCATCCCCCTTAGGAATGACTAACACTGGTGCGCTTGTCAACTTGTCCTTTAGACTTTTGAATGCATTCTCGCACCTTTCATCCCAGACAAAAGCTTGATTCTTCTTGGTCAACTGGGTCAATGGTGCTGTTATCTTGGAGAAACCTTGGATAAACTTACGATAATATCCCGCTAACCCCAAGAAACTTCTTATATCTGTTGCATTCTTGGGCGTAGGCCAATCCTGTACCGTAGCCACCTTTGCCGGGTCCACGGCAATACCATTCTCTGATACAACATGGCCCAAGAACCTCACTTCCCTCTTCCAGAAGTGACACTTAGAAAACTTTGCTTTCAATTGGTGTTTTCTCAACACCTCCATCACTACTCTTAAATGTTCCTTGTGTTCTTCCTCTGTCCTTGAATAGACCAAAATATCATCAACGAACACAAGGACAAACTTATTCAACTGATCTCTGAATACCCTATTCATAAGATCCACAAAATATGCTGGGGCATTGGTCAGCCCGAATGGCATGACCAACCACTCATAAAATCCAGACGGCGTCCGAAATGCCATTCTAGCTATACTCTCAGCTTCCACTCTAAGCTGATGAAAACCTGTCGCGAGATCCAACTGAGAAAATATTCTCGCACCACTCAACTGATCAAACAAATCATCTATCCGCGGTAGAGGATACTTGTTCTTCCTCGTCACTTTATTCAACTCGCGGTAGTCTACACACAAACGAAGGGAACCATCCGCCTTGGTAGCAAACACAACTGGTGCTCCCCATTCAGAAACACTCCTTCTGATAAATCCCTTCTTCAAAAGATCGCTGACTTGCACCTCGAGCTCTCGCTGCTCTCTTGGTGCCATACGACGAAGTGGCATCACTATAGGTCTGGCATCCTTTACCAAATCAATACGAAACTCAATCTCTCGGTGTGGTGGAAGTCCGGTCACTTCTTCGAAAACATCCGGATACTGGCCAACCACGGGCAAACCTGACAACTCACTATGCGGAATGTCAAGGGAGTTTAGAAAACTAGCCAATACCCCCTTACTGGGTAGACCACCAAACACTATCCTCCGCCCATCATCTGCTCTAGCTGTCACCAAAAAGCCCTCACAGTCTACCACCACCCCATACCTTCGGAGCCAATCTACTCCCAAAATAATGCCAAACCCAGTAAAGCCCAAAACAAAGCAATCACAAACAAATATGCATCCATGACTCGATAAGACCACATTACGACAAATCATGCTAAGGCTAGTCGAACCGCCAATCGGGTTCGTCACTACTAAAGGTCTATCGACAATCTCGGGCTCCAATCCCAACCTATCTACCAGGTCACTAGATATGAAAGAACTGGAAGCTCTGGTATCAAACAAAACTCTAACAGGAACATCATAAACAGAAAGCATACCTTGAATGACGACATTCTTTCCCTTCTCCGCCGCTGTTGGGGCATTCGACGAAGAAGGAATAGCATTAAGAGCGTAGGCTTTCACCATTTGCTTTTCCTTAGGGGGTTGTGGACACTTGTCCTTGTGATGTCCCATTTGGCCACAGTTGAAGCACTTCCTATCTGCTGGCTTGGCCCGACAATTACTAGCATAATGGCCCTTCTTACCACAGCTGAAGCACTCAACATCTTGCTTATTCTTTTTCTTCTGGCCATCCTTAGCTTGGTTCTGCTTTCTCTTATTTTGGGAACCACCCTTGCCTCCACCACTTGCTTGTGGTTTTGGCTCTTCTGCAGATGCAACCTCGGTCTTCGACTTAGGGTAGAGACTTTCTGATCTTAATGCTTTCCCCACAATCGACTCAAACGTCTCATCGATGTGGTTAATAAGCTTTTCCCCTAAGTACTGATCCAAACCAGTTATGAATTTCTCGTTCTTCTTCTCGGCAGTATCAATAAGAGATAACCCATACTTCGACAAAGTGTCGAATTCAGCAATGTACTCCGAGACAGCTCTACCATTCTGCTTGAGCTCCAAGAATTTCTTAAACAGCACTGACTTCTGAGCAGCTGGAATGAACTTCTCGCAAAAGCAAGCCTTAAACTGCTCCCAAGTAATCTGATCTTCGGGAGTAGCTGCCTTTATAGCATTCCACCAATTCATTGCCCGCCCTTACAGCTGACGGGATGCTAGCTTCCTCTTCATCGCATCCTCGATACCCAAATCCTCGAAGATACGTTCGCAACTATCCAACCAATCCTGAACATCCGTGGCCGACTCCGTTCCGTGGAACGGCTTCCCACCAAGGCTAGTATAGTCCTTGTTTAGCTTGGCGAAGTCGACCCTCGGCGCCTGCACTATTGGACCACCACCATTTCCACCATTGGGAGCTGCCCTCTGTACATCTCTAAGCATCTCTCTCATGAGGTCAGTAAACATCGTCCTCATGTCAGCAGCATTCCCATTATTGGCTCCCCTACCGGTACCTCTAACATATCGGCTCATCGTCAATCTGAAAAAGGAAACGATTAACGACTCCATAGTGGTGCTAGTGCAGTACGACTTCATCCTTATACTACTAATAGTATATATATATATAGCTTTTAAAAACCAAAGTAATCACAAATACGCTCTCTCGTATACGTATCTTATCTCTCCCTGATAACTTCCCTAGGTTAACTACGCAACCTAGCTCTGATACCAAGTGTGACGGCCCGCTCCGCACCAGCCTACATTTCCTCCGGAAGTGCGTTGTACACATGTCCCGACTAGCACGGAACGGTCGCCAAAGAAAGGAAAGGAAATGAACTAATCAAGGAACCTGTAGAATGTCTCACAGCGCATGGAATAAAATATAATAATAACATACTTGACATAAAACAGGTGAGACAGTGCATAAGCTGATAACTAAAATCAACATTCATCATCAGAGCAGCGGAAATTCAAATACAGCTTATTACAATTTTCCAAATTTACTGTCTCCAAACAAAAGAAGGCCAAAATAGAAGATACACCACCAATGCCCAAGCAGTGATCTTCAACAACACAGGGAGAATACTATATATATGTTACGTGGAAGCCTCCTGCTCGTCTCCGGATCATCTACCCGTGCATCACCAGCTAACCTGTCTCTAGTCGGCTCGTGTGAGCACCCAGAGTAATAAGAGGAGACATAAAACTCTGGGTCAGACATAAAGCCTGGTATGAGCGATAAGCATCTAAACAGAATAATAACAGGTATACTAAACCATACCTGAACCTGGACCTGCAACCAAAGAGTTAGTACCACATACCGTACAATACTCCAAGGTGCCATAATAAATAGTGTAAGAATACGGGGTGGGGTATGCATGTCACAATGATAGCAAACAAATCATCCATAGTAACCATCCTCACATCTCTCACTCAGTGCGTAAAGCGTACGACATCTACCACTTTGGAACACTAGACAAACTGAGGTAACGACGAATCCCGACTTGTAGAAACCCTGCTGTGACCAAGCCAAACACTTGGAGTCATGACCAAACATTTCAATGACCCACTTCATTGGTCGTAGCCCTTGGTTCTACCGATGCCATAATGGCCCTGAATCCGCCTTCGTACCTCCTACCATAGTGGTCCAAAGCTATAGACGTCGATAACTCCTTGGCACGCGTCCCGCAGCAAAGCCCAACCATGAAGCGAACTCGTTGATTCCCATCTGAATCTT
This sequence comes from Allium sativum, assembly GCA_030737875.1. Classification (NCBI taxonomy): domain Eukaryota; kingdom Viridiplantae; phylum Streptophyta; class Magnoliopsida; order Asparagales; family Amaryllidaceae; genus Allium; species Allium sativum. Next base: position 652,628,964 of record CM060921.1, read on the forward strand.
AAGCTCTAACTTCTCATTTGGACTTCCTTTGAATCTCGGGTTTGGTCGAATTGGAGTGGGTCTTCAAAAGAGTTGTCGTGCAGTAGCAGCCCTAGCATACGGTTCGGTTCGGTAGTCATCACCTTCATCAGTTTGGGTCGGGAGTCATCACCTTCATCGGTTCGGGTCGGTCCTCCTTCCTTGTCATCTTTCCATTCGGTTCAGGTCGGGTACTCCACTTCGGGTCGGGTCGGTATCTTCCTCCGGGTCGGGTCGGGTGTCCTTCCTTCCAGTGCTCTGATTCGCTCCCTCATTTCTTCACGTATTCCGATCCGGTCCCTCCTTGCCATCTGATCCGCGTGGCCTTCCCTCTTGCTAGTTCTCCCAAATGTTTACTTCCGATCCGATCCCTGCGTCTCCAAGTCGATCCGATCTGGCCTCCAATTATCCTTCCGATCCGATCCCCTTATCCACTCCAACTCTAAGCAAACGGCCTTCCTTCTTGCCAAGCCTCCTATGTGCCAAACTCCGGTTCGGGTCGGGTTTCTTGCCCAGTTCACATACCCGATCCGAGCCCCCATCCGATCCGATCCGAAGCCCTGCACAACTTTCTGCGACTTTTCCAGCAACTTGTTTACGCCGTTCGACGACGTTTTTGACAAATCTAACTATTCTAATCAATCACAATTCATGTCAAATAGTCATAACAACATGTAAGAACAACCACAAACACCTAACAACAATTCAAATGAACCAAAATGGATCAAAAGTGGCTAAAACCTCACATTTTCCTATAATCCCTCTTAATCATGTTTAAGCATACGATTAGCAAAACACATCGAAATTAACTCAATTTTCTAACAGAGTCTTAAAACATTATTTTAGAATTTTAGGAATTTTTTCCAGAATTTATTTACATATAAATTCGCTAATCTTCACTAATTACCCTTAATCACCGTAATTAGTGCAAAAACTATGCAAATCACTCACCTTGGCCACAAATGAAACACCAAATCTGAAGTATCCTCTGTTTGGGTCGAATTCCTATGTATAGCAGCAGCTCCAACCTTGCTTTGTTGCTATTTGGCCTTGTTTTGATGTAGTTTAGGCTTAATCTTCACTAAAAATGTGTTTTGGAGTGGTTTTAGAGGATGGAAGCCATTACTAAGGTCTCAAGGAGGTTTGTGGCGGCTCAAAACTGAAATGAAAGTGATAACCTAACCCTAATCAGTCCTCCTATATCTCTAAACCCGAAATTCCCATCTGGGCCTAGCTGCTAATCACCCGGTTAAGCCCAATTAAGCTGTTTTTCACCATCTGAAACTTGTTTCAGCCATATCTCCCAAACGGTGAGTCCGTTTGACTAATGTGACCACTCTACGGAAAGAGAAACCATCATCCAGAGCCAATGGAAGTGGTTTCAGGTCAAAATTCCTTTCCAGTCAAAAGTTACGGCCAAAACAGTGCCAACTAGGGGTAAAATGGTCATTTAAAAATCGGGAAAAATCATGAACATGGGAAATGACTCCAATAGTCGTCTCCCAAAGTTACATGACCATACGACTTCGTATGTGACAGAAATAAATATTCTACGATCCTATGATGCGTAGAATGCGGGTCGTTACACATAATCTGCCTAGATCTGCCATAAGGGGGTCGAACCCCCCTTATGGGGTCGACCCACGGGTCGACACCCCCCTTGTGGTGTCGACACCCCTAGGCGGGAATTTCCCGTTTCCCTATTTTCTGCAATTTTGAAATGTTTTGAATTTTCTGGATATATTATATTCATATATATTCTTCTTATGCGTATACAAACTTCAAACCTTAATAACTTCTTCATACAGTGTCCGTTTTACGCAAACTAGGTGTCTATTTTGAATAGAATTCCAAGACGAATGCAATGGCGTAGTCCGTTTCCCATAATTCTGAATATTAATTTAATTATTTTTAATTTATCATCTTTTAGTGTTGTTAGAATACGGGGTGTTACATTCTCCCCTATTTAAAGGATTTCGTCCTCGAAATCTCCGAGTTAAGAAGAATGCATATCCTAACATCCATATCCATATACTCATCCACCAATCACATGCATCCATTGTGCTTAAAAGATTTCTAATGCTTATATGAACATATGCAAAGGTGTATGTATATGTCCCAATACTAATGTGAAGATCAGGTGGTCTACGGATTCGGTCGACCTCCTTAATGCAATGTATGTTAGTGCCATGAATCCAACATGTATGCCAATAATCATATTGTAACTTGTAAGTTCTATATGTATGCAAAATAATCCATCCAAATGCAACATCCATATGATGATACATCCATTTCCATCCATAAAAGAAGAAAAATGCACATACATCCATGTGCAGTATGAGAGTGATTGAGCCGATCTAATGCCTAATGTGTGTGTATATGCATCCACGAGCAACCACTAGCAAACACTTGCATCCACTTGCACCCATCAAACATAACATGTTTCAAACACATGTTTACATCCATGGGATCCCTACCTAAAGGTCGAAGAATTAGATCGATAGAATATACTTAAATGATATAAACAAGCATGAATAAAAGCTTTGGAAAGGAAGTTAAGAACGTACCCTCCAAAAGAAAAGGGTACGAAGCACGAATCCTGCCTACGGTCTCCCAAGTTGCATCCTTTGGATTATTTCCCCACTGAACCTTCATTAACTTGACTTCTCCATTGCGTAGCTTCTTAACTTCTGAACCAAGAATACGGGTAGGAACTCGCCTAACTGTCGCCTCTTGTTCCACCTCTACTTTTTCCAATATACTCGGGTCAACTACTTCTGCAGTATCATGTAAGCACTTCCGCAAATGAGAAACGTGGAAAACATCATGCATGTCAGACAGTATCTCTAGTAGCTTTATCCTGTAGGCCATTTGGCTAATCCTTTTTGTTATGGGAAATGGCCCTATGGATCTTGGAGCCAATTTCCCTATAGATCCAAAGCGAGCCACTTTCCTCAAAGGTGACACCTTGATGAAAACCATGTCTCCCACCTCAAACTCAATATCAGTCCTTCTCTTTCTGCGTTGGACTTCTGCATATCCTGAGCTGTCTTTATTTGCCGTCTAATAAGATCAATCTTCTCGGACGTCTCTCTAACCATATCTGATCCAAGTAGAAGTCTTTCTCTAGATTCCCACCAAAAAGTTGGTGACCTACAGGTCTGTACAATGCTTTGAAGGGTGCCATGCCAATGCTATCTTGATAACTGTCGTTGTAGGTGAACTCTACTAAAGGAAGGTGCTCTTCCCAAGTCCCTCCGAAGTCTAGAATACACAACCTTAAAAGATCCTCGAGAACTCTATTCACCCTTTCTGTCTGTTCATCAGTCTGAGAGTGATAAGTGGTGCTCAAACACAACTATGTACCTAATGCTTCTTGCAAGCTCCTCTAAAATTCACTAGTGAAAATGGGGCCATGATCACTTATGATGCTAGAAAGTACCATGAAGGCGGACTATCTCATGAACGTATACCGTTGCCAATCATGCCACCATCCTTTTACTCTTAATTGGAATGAAATGAGCGCTCTTAGTAAGTCTGTCTACTACAACCCAAATGCTGGTGTTGCCTTTATTCGATCTAGGCAAACCATCTATGAAATCCATAGAGACGCTCTCCCGCTTCCATTATGGGCCTTCCAAAGGATGAAGTAAACCACCGGGCTTCTTTTCCTCAGCTTTGACTTGCAGGAAAATCAAACATTGAGAAACAAAATCTGCCATATCTTTCTTCATCCCCGCCTAAAAGAAAACCCTCTTTATATCCCTATGGATCTTATCGCCACTTGGATGAATAGTTATCTTAGAATGATTGGCTTCCTCTGGGACTGTCTTCAAAAGACTCCCAATTTAGGGAACACAAAGCGTCCCATCTCGTGGGCAACTAACCTTTATCATCTATGGAATATCAACTGAGGTGACTAGAAGTATCCCATTTACTGAGCCTATCCAAGATGTCTGAAATCTGTGGATCCTTTTGCTGTGAAGCTCCTATCTGATCCATAAGAGTAGGTCGCACCTCCAGTGATGCAAATAAGCTAGGCAAAAACTCGGTGGAGGATCTAAAGTCAAAAGTCGATATAAACTCCAAGCTTTTTCTTTCCATAAACAGAGGACTTAAGGCTATCCTCTGCCTACTCAGTGCGTTTGCCACCATATTACCCTTGCCGGGGATATAAGCAATCTCGAAGTTATAAGATGCTAGGAACTCCATCCACCTTTGTTGCCTTAAGTTAAGATCCTTCTGCGAGAACAAGTACTTGAGAGATTTGTGATCGTTGTACAACTCAAACTTCTCTCCAAGCAAATAATGACGCCACGTCTTAAGAGCGAACACTATGGTAGCTAGCTCTAAGTCATGGGTAGGGTAGTTCTTCTCATGAACCCTTACTTGTCTACCTCCGTAACATACTACCCTTCCCTCTTGCATCAGAACCGGACCAAGCCCTGTACCATGTATTAGGGTATACCGTGAACACTTTGTTTCCATCGGGCAAGGTCATGACTAGGGCTGTTGTTAGAGCCCTCTTTAATCGCTGGAAAAAAAATATCACAATCCATATCCCACGAAAATGTCAAATTCTTCTTCGTTAGTCTGGTGAGTAGGGCTGTTATCTTTGCGAAGTACTTAACGAACTTCCTATAATAGCTTGCCAATCCAAGAATTCTTCCCACCTTTGTTGCCTTCTTTGGGATTTGCAAATCTTGAACTGCAACTACTTTTGTGGGATCTACTGCTATCCCATCTTTAGAGACCATTTTCCATAGAAATCTCACCTTTTTTCTCCAAAAATGGCATTTGGAGAATTTCGCCTTAAGCTGATGTGCACGCAGAGTTTTCAAAACCTCTCTCAAATGTTGGGCATGCTCTTCCTTGCTCTTTGAGAAGATCAAGATATCATCAACAAAGACCATGATAACTTATTTAGAAACTCTCGAAACACCCTACTCATTAGATCAACAAAATAAGTTGGTTCATTCGTCAACCCAAAAGGCATAACAAGCCATTCAAAGAAACCATATGGAGTCCTAAAAGTGGTCTTGTCTACACTGTCCTCGGCCACCCTCAACTAATGAAATCCCATGGCCAAGTCTAACTGAGAGAATATTGATGCACAGACAAGCTGGTCAAACAGATCATCTATCCTCGGGAGTGGGTGCTTATTCTTCTTTGTGAGTTTGTTCAACTCTCTAAAATCTACACATAAGCGAAGCGAACCATCCGCCTTAGATGTGAATACCACCGGAGCACCGCATTCTGATATGCTTCGCCTAATAAACCCTTTCTCAAGTAGTTCCCCTACTTGCTTGCTAAGCTCCCTCTTTTCTGTTGGAGCCATATGGAGAATAGGTAACACAATTGGCTTTGCATTGCCTAAGTATATACGAAAATCGATCTCGCACCTCGGAGGTAAGCCTCAAACCTCCTCAAAAACATTAGAATACTCATGGACTACTGGTACAGATCGCAGATCATCAATAGATGCGCCAAGAGACTCTAGGAAACTAAACGTGACAGACCCCTTAGGGTCATAAGAAATCTCGAGGGTCCTCCCGTGGCATGTAAAAAGTTTAATGACACTCCTCTCATAATCCAGAATGGCACCATACATGGCTAGCCAATCCATCCCTAGAATCAAACCATAGCCCATAAAATCGAGCACATGTGCGTCGCACTCAAAGTCAACGCCTAACAATGATATTCTCAAACCCTGACAAATATGGACAAATGAGTCGAACCCGCAATGGGGTTTGAGACAACAATGGGATCCACTACCATACTAGTGCTAAGATGCAGAGACTCAACCACAGAATTAGATATAAATGAATGTGAAGTGCTAGAATCAAAAAGAGCTATAATAGGATGATTGGAAAGAGAAATCAAACCTTCCACAAAAACTTTCCTACCTCGATCTGAAGCACTGATCGCGAGAGCATGCACTTGCCCACTAGAAGCCCCTGCCATTTGACCTTGTCCTTACTTCTTCAGGCACTCCTTAGAAAAGTGTCCGACCTCTCCACAACTGAAGCAAGCATTCTTCCTTCTTTTTCATTCCTTGATTAAATGACCCTCGCGTCCGCAATTATGGCACTTCCTCTTATCCTTAGCCTTGTCATTCTTTCCGTCTTTCTTTTGTTATTGTTGTTGTACCTTCTTGGGCCATACTTTCTTGTTTTGTGTTTCCTCAACCTTAACTTCTTTCTTTTCAGCCTTATCTTCCTCAAGCATCAAGGCTATATCAACGAGCCTTTCAAAAGTTTCTCCCATTGGAATATGAGACACAGCTAACCTATGAAGGGGTTCATTCAGTCCTCTAGCAAAACGCAAGGCTTTCTTATGCATGAGTATCTACCAGATCCAATCCAAACCTTGCTAGTTGGTTGAATTTGTTAATAGACTCTTTGACAGTCAAGCTTCCTTGCTTGAGTGCCAGAAACCTTTCCATTTGCATGCTTTTCTCGGCTTGATAAAGAAACTTCACTTCAAACCTTTGCCGAAAATCATCCCAAGTCTCCACTAGACGCCCTGCTTGCGTCACTTCCCACCAGAACGAAGCTTCATCTTTCAATAGCCAGGCGGCTAACTAAATCTCCCTACGATCGTCTACTTCGAAGAATCCAAACAAGTCCTCCGTCTCTTTGAGCCAATTACTTGCCTCTACTAATGTCTCGATTCCACGGAATGGCTTTCCTCCTATAACACTGAAATCTTTGCAGATCTTAGAGAAATTATCTGCATGTTGAGGAAGAGGAGGAGGAAAGGCGGGTTCAGCTAGGGGAAGAACGTCAGCCTGACCACTTGCAGGCGCTGTGTAACAAGCCGAAAAATCAGAACTAATTTCAAAAATTTATTTTCAGGAATTTTAACAGAAATTTGGTCAGAATTGAAAATTTCCATTTTTAAATAATAATAAAGCCCTTAAAAATAGCCAATTTGCAAATGACCACCATTTTTGATGAAACTACTTTTGTTGGATCCGGAATGTCAAGTTATTGTTAGATTCCAAATTTCATTATTTTCGTAATCAATGAGTGAGCGTGGCTAATGAAAACGTGTTTTGTTAATTTCAATCAATTTGGATCGACCAAAAAATGACCATTTTTCAAACGGTCTCCAAATTCGATGAAATTAGTTTTGTTAGGACTATATCATCAGAACAAAGCTAAATATAATTTTTTTGAAATTTTTGGAGTCCATATGTGGCCCCGGTAAATTAAAATGTACGTTTAAATTCAATATATATTTATTTATACTTTAATTTTGATAAAAACTGATCGCAACAGTCGAATTGGCTTACGAAACATATCCCATTGTGTCCGGAATGGGGGTATTTGGCTAGGGGCGACTGTCGTTGGGTTTGATCTGGAGTTCGTTTCTTAAACCACTATTTTACGAATTAATTATTATTAAATAATATATATATATATATATATTAAATTAGAAACCCTAGTTCTCTTATGAAATAAAACCGCCGCCATCTCGTATTGAATAAACGGAATGGTTCGAATTTCCTCCTCAAATTTCACAAAATCCATGGCGAATTAAAACAAGAAATCAAAGCAAAGATTAAAGAGAAATCTCCGATCTTCAATTCTGTTTGGGTTTGATAAGGTTTCGTCGTCGTTCTTGCTCGAAATAGCTTTTAAAAGTTGCGAGTTCCATTCGCCGTTTCAGGTGTCTAACTAGTGCCGAGTTCACCATGGTCGGAGGGAAGAGGCGTGCCTCTAGTAGCCCCTCCGTGTGGCAGTGGTCGATCGGCACCAAGCTTCACGGATTGTCTGAAAATCCAAACCCTTGTTTTAAATGTTCAAGGAAAACGACGGCTTTGGTTTTTGAAGAAAAAGGTTGACTTTTTTTTAATTTAATTATTATATTAATTAACTCTAAATTGTCGTGAACCTTTAAAAATACACAAGTTTTTGATAAGATGTCGAAATCTAATGAAATATGAACCTTTGGACTTGTAGCACACCACCTCCGTTAAGGTCACTCGCAAAGGAAATGCATTAACTTCGGTGAAGCATTATAGGTAAAAGATACAGATAATTTACAAGACAGGCATATAAATAGTGGAAAAACTGGAATTATTTCATAAGCAACATGGTCTAGTAAAAACATTACAACCATTGTCTCAAAAGCAAACTTCCAAGTTATTACAATAAAACTTCTGTCTTGATTAAAAACTCAAAATACATAAAGAAGCTTAAAACAGTAGTAAAGCAACATAAATCCCCAATACAAGTGTAACCACAGCCGTATCCCAAGAAAAGAGAACCCAAGCAATACATCTATTCTCTTCAAGCTGGAAAAGGTCTGAACTAAGCTGAAGTATTCCCTCCCTACGGACCTGGTGGGGGGGGACGAAAGAAAAGAAGACGAAAGAAAACGGGTCAGACATAAGTCTGGTAAGTCCAGTGATTTTTCAGCATGTAACGAAGAAAAAGGATCATGACATGAATAAACTGAATATAGGACAATACCATAGTGACAAAATAACATAAGGTAAGATAAGGAAAGATAAACTGAATATGCTATCGCACTCATTTCCATTTCTCTGCACCTACTAACAATTGTTTCAACTAGCATCATGTGTTCATAATAAAATGATCCCTTTTTCAATTGGCTCCTACTCGCATGCATTTATTACTTGTGTCATTCGGTCCCACTTATTTGTAGATACCTGTGCTGGTCCCACCATGGGGTGTATCAATCCCTATGGTGGCAACCCGACACAATTCAAGATGCACAGTGTAACTACTGATGTCCGGTGCCTGATTTTTCCACTCCGGAGTGCGTGCACGCCCGAACTCCGTCAGAGCCTACACTGATGCACCACCCGCTGCTATTTTGACTGCTTATAAGAAGCCCAGTAATCGTGCCCCACCCTACCTAGTTCAGGGTACCATGATACATCTATGTGGGTTACTACTGAAATGGGACCCCGTTACTAGGGTTTCCTAATCAACATGTTATAATGGTTAAGCGTTCACCATGTAATCTAACCCCACCCATCTGTTTAGTTAACATGTTGTATTGGTTAAGTGTTGACTGAGTTGACTTAACCCTACCATTCTTAGCATGTCCGTTCATTAATATTAATTCATTCATTAATGCCTCAACCTCTCACATTAGAACTGTTGTTTGCGGTTGCTGGATGTGTCGCGCAGTTCCGGGAAGACTTCTACCGCAAACTCATTCTAACCTCGGGTTTTAGGCTTAATGCGCTAACCTCTCACATTAGATCTGTTGTTGCGGTCGCTGGATGTGCAGGGCAGTTCCGGGCAGTCTTACACCGCAACTCAGTCTAACCTCGTGTTAGGCATGTTCATATTTTAGCCAAATTACATATTTGCCATACATGCCCAAATCTAGATTTTTATATGCCAATTACCCACAATTGTAGTCAATTCAAGTTATGCCACACTTACTTGTTATGCCCAAAATTACTCAATTAAGTTATACCCAATTCCCCGCGTTTCAATCGTACGTACAACAAGATTCAATCTAGTTCCAAATGAACCTAGTATTCATAAAACAAAACAAAAGGGGGAATAGAGAAAGAACGCAAGAATTGGCATAAGAAACAAAATAGGCATGTAAAGGTGTACCCAAATCCAAGAATCATGTTTCCAATAGGCATGTTGTACATTAACAATAAGTATGGCCAAACTGAGCAAGTTACATCACAGGCATAAAGATTCGACAGAACTGAATATAAGAGAATCACCAATTTGGTGTACAACATGATAGGTTCCATTGTTTCAATCACAACGGTCTCATAAGAATAGGTAATTCAGATTTTAAAAAAGGATAAACATGAATTAGAATTGATTATCTCATAATTAGGCATAGTGGTGTACAACATGATAGGTTCCATTATTCCAATCACAGCAGTCTCATAAGCATAGGTAAGCATGAATCAGAATTGATTATCTCACAATTAGGCATAGTGGTGTACAATATGATAGGTTCCATCGTTTCAATCACAATGGTCTCATAAGCATAGGTAAGCATGAATCAGAATTGATTATCTCATAATTAGGCATAGTTCTAGATCCGATTATTACAGTTATGATTTCTATTACTTGTTCACATCTGAATAATAACTGAACTTACAGTGAAAGGATTAGAAAAGTGAATTAGTTAACGCTGTAGTGATTCTAATCTTTCTTTGTTGATTGAAGAAGAAAACCTCTACTTTGATTTAAATCTCTCTCTCTCTCTCTAATTTGATTTCTAGTTTGGAGAAGATGGAGGCTAGGCTTGTTTAGAGAGGGACAACATGGTGGCCTGATATGATAGGATTATGAGGTTTAGGGTTAAGGTTTGATGTGATTATATAGGAGTATAGGATTAGTTTGTGCATTCAGATCAACATAGGATCCATCCAGACTATCAAGTCCAAGAAAATGCATCATCAGGCCATTCAGAAGTCGCCACGTAGCCCTACGACTTGGAAAATTGTCACTGTCCAGAACAATCAGCAGGGGTCGACCCCTACAGGCCCATGTCGAGACCCTTATAGGGGGTCGACTCTCATGTGACACCCCCTGGGGGGGTCGACACCCTTGAGCGGGAGATTTCCCGCTCAGCTGCTTTCCTAAAATTTGAATTTTTTAACTGTTTTGATTATTTAATCATTAATTTAATTTAATTTCCGCTTGCACTTGAAATCTTCTAACCTCCGTAACTTCTTCATACGGAGTCCGATTCACGCAAACTCGGACTCTATCTCAAGAAGAATTCCGAGACGAACACAATGGTGTAACCCGTTTCACCTAACTCTTCTTGTAAAAATTAAGTGTTCTTAGATATGTTAATTTTAATATTCATAGAAAATACGGGGTGTTACATTCTCCCCTCCTTAAAGGATTTCGTCCCTGAAATCTCTAAGTTACGAAGAATGTATCCTAGCATCCAACATCCATCTACTCAACCATCAATCACAGGCATCCATTGTCCTTAAAATGATTTCTAATGCTTTCATGATCATATGCATAGTTTGTGTATATGTCCTTATCTAGTGCAAAATCAGGCGATCTACTGATTCAGTTGACCTTCTTAATGCGAATTATGTCAGTGCCATGAGTCCATTTTGTATGCAATTATTCCTAATCGTACCTTATAACTTCTACATGAGTGAACCATCATTCGTACAAATGCAACATCCATATGATAACACATCAAGTTTTAATCCATTTACAAATACATATATGCATATGCAATATGAAAGTGACTGAGCCGATCTAGTACCTAATGTGTGTGTATTTGCATCCACGAACAACCACTAGCAACCACTTGCAACCATCAATCATTACATGTTTCAAAAACATGTTCACATCCATTGGTTTCTACCTAAGGATTAAGAATAGGACCGAGGAGATATACTTAAAAGATAGCTACAAGCATGCATAAACTTATGGAAAAAGAGATCAAGGATGTACCCTCAAAAAGATAAGGGTAGGCTGCGCGTATCTTTTCTTCAGTCTCCCAAGTCGCGTCTTCTTCAGCGTCACTCCATTGTACTTTTACTAGCATGACCTCACAATTGTGTAGCTTTTTAAATTATGTTCCCAAGACATGAGTTGGACCTCTTCTCACCGTCACTTCTCGTTCCACTTCTACTTCCTCTAGCATGCTTGGCTCCACAACTTCCACAGACTCGTGTAAGCACTTTCGTAGATGAGAAACATGAAAAACATTATGAACTCCAGCCAGTCTTTCGGGTAGCTCTACTCTATAAGCCATCGTCCCATTCCTCTCAATGATAAGAAATGGCCCTACAAACCTTGGTGCCAATTTCCCTACGGATCCGAAGCGAATGACATTCCTCAAAGGAGATACTTTAAGGAAAACCCTGTCTCCAACCTCAAACTTAAGGTTGGTCCTTCTTTTATCCATGTAGGACTTCTGTCTATCTTGTGCGGTCTTCATTCGTCTTTGTATCAAGTCCACTATCTCTGAAGTTTCTCTAATCATGGACCCAAGTATGAGCTTGTCTGTAGATTCCCACCAAGAAGTTGGTGATTGGCATGGTCTTCCTTATAAAGCCTCAAAGGGTGCCATGCCTATGGTGGCTTGTAGCTATTGTTGTAGGCGAACTCCACCAAAGGAAGATGATCCTCCCATGTTCCTCCAAAATCAAGAATACACAATCTCAAGAGATCTTCTAATACTCTGTTCACCCTTTCAGTCTGACCATCGGTTTGAGGGTGATAGGCAGTGCTTAAGCATAGCTGTGTGCCTACATCCTCTTGCAAACTCTTCCACAACTCACTCATGAAGATAGGATCTCGATCACTTACTATGCTAGAGGGTATCTCATGCAGTTGGACTACCTCTTTAAGATAAATGGATGCTAACGATGAGGCAGCCCTCCTAATTTTAATAGGTATAAAGTGAGGGCTTTTAGTGAGCCTTTCAACTATTACCCAAACACTGGTATTGCCCCATCTTGACCAAGGCAACCCATCTATAAAGTCCATCGAAATGCTATCCCATTTCCACTGTGGGACCTCTAGAGAATGAAGCAGACCACCAGGCTTCTTCTGCTCCGCCTTGACTTGCTGGCACATCAAGCATTTAGAGACAAATTCAGCTACATCCTTCTTCATGCCATTCCAACAGAAAACCCTTTTTATGTCTTTATACATCTTGTCTCCACCTGGGTGTATGGTCAACTTAGAATGGTGTGCTTCTTCGAGAACTGTCTTCACCAAATCCCTTGTTTGTGGGACACATAGTCTTCCATCCCGTCTCAACCAACCCTTGGCATCTATGGAGTATCTATTGAGGTGTCTTGAAGTCCCACCTGTAATTAGCTTATCCATCATATCAACAATCTAAGGGTCTTCACGTTGCGCGGTTCCTATTGAGTCCAAAAGCGTAGGGCGCACCTCTAGCATTGCTAACAAGCCAAGTATAACTCAAAAGAGGGTCTAAAGTCAAAGGTTGCTATGTACTCCAAGTTGTTCCTTTCCACAAAGAGAGGGCTTAAGGTCAGCTTTTTCCTACTCAAGGCGTCTGCTACCACATTGCCCTTGCTAGGGGTATAAGCAATCTCAAAATCGTATGAGGCAAGAAACTCCATCCACCTTTGTTGTCTTATCTTTTTGTGAGAAATGGTACTTTGATGAGTTATGCTCAGTAAACAATTCAAACCTTTCTCCTAATAGGTAATGACGCCATGATTTAAGAGCGAAAACAATGGTAGCTAACTCTAAATCATGAGTTGGGTAGTTCTTCTCATGTACCTTCAACTGCCTTCCCCCATAACGAACTACCTTGCCTTCTTGCATCAAGACAACGCCTAATCCTGTGCCGCATGCATTCATGTATACTGTAAACATCTTACTCCCATCAGGCAATGTCAGAACTAGGGTTGTTGTCAAAGCCCTTTTTAATCGTTGGAAAGCGACATCACAATCCAAATCCCAGTCAAAATTTAGGTTCTTCTTCGTCAATCTTGTAAGTGGGGCTGAGATCTTCGCAAAATCTTTAATGAACTTTCTGTAATAGCCAGCTAGTCCGAGAAAACTTCATACTTCGGTTGCATTCCGTGGAATCTTCCAATCTTGCACCGCGACTACTTTTGTGGGATCCACAGTTATCCCCTCTTTGGACACCACATGTCCAAGAAATCTTACTTCTTCTCTCCAAAAAGGCATTTAGAGAAGTTTTCTTTCAGTCGATGTGCTCGAAGAGTATCCATAACTTCCCTTAAATGCAAAGCATGTTCTTCCTCACTTTTTGAGAAAATCAAAATGTCGTCCATGAAGACCACTACAAATTTATTAAGGAACTCCCTGAACACCCAACTCATCATGTCTACGAAATAGGCGGGTGCGTTTGTCAAGCCGAAAAGCATGACAAGCCATTCGAAGAAACCATCCGGGGTCCTGAACACGGTCTTATCTATACTGTCTTCAGCCACTCTTAGCTGGTGAAATCCGGTGGCCAGATCTAGTTGGGAGAAAACTGATGCACCTACGAGCTGGTCGAATAAGTCGTCTATTCTTTGAAGTGGGTGCCTATTCTTCTTGGTCAGCTTGTTTAGCTCCCTATAATCCACGCATAGGCGAAGTGAACCATCCGCTTTAGTTGCGAACACTACTGGAGCACCCCATTCAGAAATACTCCGACTTATGAACCCCTTTTTGAGCAACTCTTTAACTTGCTTGCTGAGCTCCTTCCTTTCCCTTGGAGCCATGTTTCGAATGGTTAAAGCAACTGGTTTTGCATTATCAACCGGGTATATGCAGAAGTCTATCTCTCACTTTGGAGGTAAACCCTTCACCTCTTCAAAGGCATCCGAGTATTCACGGACTACTCTAACAGATTGCAAGTTTTCAACAGACGCATCAAGAGATTCCAAGTAGCTAAGCATAGCAGAATTCATGGGATTACAAGAGATTTCGAGAGTATTACCAAGGCGAGTCATAAGTCTAACCACTCTCTTTTCACAACCAAGGATAGCACCATTACTAGATAAGCAATCCATGCCTAGAATCAACGCATAGCCCGTGAAACCCAAAACAAAAGCATTACATCTAAACCCAACGCTTAGTATAGAAATTTCGAAATCCAAACAAATCTTTGACAAACAAGCCGAACCCCCAATTGGATTTGAAACAACCATGGGATCCTCTACTATACTGGTATCTAGGTGTAGAGATTCAACTAAAGCAGTAGATATAAAAGAGTGCGATGCGCCAGAATCAAAAAGAGTACGAACTGGATGATCAGAAAGATAAACTAAACTCTCAACAGAAACATTTCTACCTCTTTCCTGTGGTGGTGCAATGAGAGTGTGAATCTGCCCTCCAGAAGTAGACCCAGTCCTCTTCCCTTGCCCTTGCCTTCTTGGGCAATCCTTAGCCAAATGTCCTATCTCGCAGCATTGAAAACAACCACCCATCTTCCTCTTCTTCTTTCTGCAGTCCTTAATCAGATGTCCAGGTATGCCACAAAAGTTACACTTCCTCTTGTCATGGGGTTTGTTATTCTTCCCGCCCTTCTTAGAATACGTCTTCTTATTCTACGGTCCCTCCACTTTCTTGTCTAGAGGTCCTCCCACCTTTGTCTCTTTCTTCCCATCCTTGTCTTCCTCCTGTAACAGTGCCATATCCACCAGTCTCTCATAAGTCGCACCTATAGGTATATGGGACATAGCTAGGCTGTGCAGTGGCTCATTCAACCCTTTAATGAAATGGAGAGCCCTTTTGTGTGAAGTGTTTACCAACTCCAGTCCGAATCTAGCTAGTTGGTTGAATTGGTTGACGTATTCCTTAACCGATAGGCTTCCCTGTTTGAGTGTTAAGAACTTCTCCATCTGTAGGCTTCGTTCAGCTTGCGAGAGGAACTTCATTTCAAACCTCAATCTGAAATCCTCCCAAGTCTCAACTGGTCTTTCAGCATTAGTAACTTCCCACCAGAAAGAGGCTTTGTCCTTAAGTAACCATACAGCCAATTGTATCTTCTACCTATCGTCCACTTCAAAGATAACAAACAAATCTTCTATTTCCTTGAGCCAGTTTCTTGCTTCCATGAATGATTCAGTCCCATTAAAGTTATTTCCGCCCATAGCTCAAAAGTATCTAGATATCTTCGAGAAAGCATTAACACGCAGAGGAGCAGGAGGAACGGCTGCAGCTGGGGGAGGAGGAACGTCTGCTGGACCTGCGGCATCTGCCCTAGCCTCCAGATACCTTCTGAACCAGCCGGGTATCTGTACGCCCTCGAGAAGATTAAGATCCTCAAACATGCTGAAACGAAAAGAAAAGGTTCAAAACAAAGGATAGAAAGATAGTGCGTATGGCTTTGGGGAATATGCCTTCAAAATAAAACAACACTTTTCTTGAAAATGGTTCTTTAAAACTTCTTTTTGAAAAATAGTTTTCAAGAATTTTTAATCTGATCTTGTAACCATCAGCTCTGATACCAAGTGTAACACCCCACCTTCGTTAAGGTCACTCACAAAGGGAATGCATTAACTTTAGGGAAGCATTATATTTAAAAGATACAGATAATTTACGAGACAGACACATAAACAGCGGAAAAACTAGAAGTATTTCATAAGCAACGTGGTCTAGTCAAAACATTATAATCATTGTCTCAAAACCCAACTTCCAAGTTATTACAATAAAACTTTTGTCTTGATTAAAAACTCAAAATACATAAAGCAGTAATAAAGCGACATAAAACCCCAATAATAGTGTAACCACAGCCATAGCCCAAGAAAAGAGAATCCAAGCAATACATCTACTCTCTTCAAGATGGAAAAGGTCTGAACTAAGCTGAAGTATTCCCTCCCTGCGGACCTGGGGGTAGGGGGAACGAAAGAAAATAAGGCAAAAGAAAACGGGTCAGACATAAGTCTAGTAAATCCAGTGATTTTTCAGCATGTAAAAAAGAAAAAGGATCATGACATGAATAAACTGAATATAGGACAATACCATAGTGACAAGATACATAAGGTAAGATAAACTGAATATGCTATCGCACTCATTTCCATTTCTTTGCACCCACTAACAATTGTTTCAACTAGCATCATGTGTTCGTAATAAAATGATCCCTTTTTCAATCGGCTCCTACTCGTATGCATTTATTACTTGTGTCAATCAGGCCCGCTTGTTTGTAGAAACCTGTGCTGGTCCCACCGTGGGATGTATCAATCCCTGTGGTGGCAACCCGACACAATTCAAGATGCACAGTGTATAACTACTGATGCCCAGTGCCTGATTTTTCCACTCCGGAGTACGTGCATGCCCGAACTCTGTCGGAACCTACACTGACGCATTACCCGCCACTATGTCGACCGCTTATAATCAGCCCAGTAATCGTGCGCCACCCTGCCTAGTTCAGGGTACTATGATACATCTATGTGGGTTACTGCTAAAATGGGTCCTCGTTACTAAGGTTTCCTAATCAACATGTTATAATGGTTAAGCGTTCTCCATGTAACCTAACCCCACCCATCTGTTTAATTAATATGTTGTATTGGTTAAGTGTTGACTGAGTTGACTTAACCCTACCATTCTTAGCATGTCCGTTCATTAGCATTAACTCATTCATTAATGCCTCAACCTCTCACATTAGAACTATTGCTTGCGGTTGTTGGATGTGCCGGGCGGTTCTGGGCAGACTTCTACCACAAACTCATTCTAACCTCGGGTTTTAGGCTTAATGCGCTAACCTCTAACATTAGATTTGTTGTTGCGGTCGCTGGATGTGCCGGGCTATTCCGGGCAGTCTTACGCTGCAACTCAATCTAACCTCATGTTAGGCATGTTCATCTTTTAGCCAAATTACATATTTACCATTCATGCCCAAATCTATATTTTTATATGCCAATTACCCACAATTGTTGTCAATTCAAGTTATGCCACATTTACTTGTTATGCCCAAAATTACTCAATTAATTTATACCCAATTCCCCGCATTTCAATCGTACATACAACAAGATTCAATCTAGGTTCCGAATGAACTTAGTATTCATAAAATAAAACAAAAAGGGGAATATGGAAGGAACATAAGAATTGGCATAAGAAACAAAATAGGCATGTAAAGGTGTACCTAAATCCAAGAATCATGTTTCCAATAGGCATGTTGTACATAACAATAAGTATGGCCAAACCGAGCAAGTTACATCATAAGCATAAAGATTCGATAGAATTGAATATAAGAGAATCACCAATTTGGTGTACAACATGATAGGTTCCATTGTTTCAATCACAACGGTCTCATAAGCATAGGTAATTCAGATTTGACAAAAGGATAAGCATGAATTAGAATTGATTATCTCACAATTAGGCATAGTGGTGTACAACATGATAGGTTCCATTATTCCAATCATAACAGTCTCATAAGCATAGGTAAGCATGAATCAGAATTGATTATCTCACAATTTGGCATAGTGGTGTACAACATCATAGGTTCCATTGTTTCAATCACAATGGTCTCATAAGCATAGGTAAGCATGAATCAGAATTGATTATCTCACAATTATGCATAGTTCTAGATCTGATTATTACAGTCATGATTTCTATTAGTTGTTCAAATCTGAATAATAACTGAACTTATAGTGAAAGGATTAGAAAAGTGAATTAGTTGACGTTGTAGCGATTCTAATATTTCTTTGTTGATTGAAGAAGAAAACCTCTACTTTGATTTGAAGCTCTCTCTCTAATTTGATTTCTAGTTTGGAGAAGATGAAGGCTGGGCTAGTTTAGAGAGGGACAGCATGGTGGCATGATAGAATAGGATTATGAGGTTGAGGGTTAAGGTTTGATGTGATTATATCGGAGTGTAGGATTAGTTTGAGCCTTTAGATCAACATAGAATCCATCCAGACCATCCAGTCCAAGAAAATGCGTCATCAGAGCAATCAGAAGTTGCCACGTAGTCCTACGACTTAGAAAATTTTCACTGTCCAGAACAGTCAATAGGGGTTGACCCCTATGGGGGGGGGGGTCGACACCCCTGTAGGGGGTCGACTCCCATGTCGACAACCCCCGGGGGGGTCGACACCCCTGAGCGGGAGATTTCCTGCTCGGTTGCTTTCCTAAATTTTGAATTTCAAATCTGTTTTGATTATTTGATTATTATTTTAATTTAATTTCTGCTTACACTTGAAATCTTCTAACCTCCATAACTTCTTCATACGGAGTCCGATTCATGCAAACTTGGACTCTATCTCAAGCAGAATTTCGAGACGAACGCAATGGTGTAACCCGTTCCACCTAATTCTTCTTCTTATAAAAATTAAGTGTTCTTAAATATGTTAATTTTAATATTCATAGAAAATACGGGGTGTTACAGGACTCTTGGGGACGTCTTCTACATTCTAGAAGAGACTGGAGAATTTTTGGAGCTTCCTACAATTTTAGAAGGAATAAAAAGAAAAGTGAGATTTCTGAATTCAAAAATAAATGAATAAAATTTTATTAGGTTGCAGACGGAGTTTAGTAGCTCCCGACACCGTCGTCCATAGACTATGGATGACTTGATTGTATTATGGTGTGAAATTGATTGTGATTGTAGATAATTTATTGTGGTTGAAACGAAATTGATTGTGTTTGTGGAAAATTTACAATGTTGTGAAAATGCATTGTATTGTGGAAATTATAAAAAAATAAAACCCTTGTATCTTCGCGAGGCCTAGGATAGCAGAGGAGCCGTACTAAGGACGGTGCCGGTTTTAATTACCCTGCCGTTATAATACCGAAATTTTCTGAAATATTCATGTGTTATAAAATATTCATATGTGAAATGAAATTTGTTTGAACAATAAAAATGAACATTTTATTTCATCTAAGAAATATGGAAAAATGTTCATTGTTTTGAAATAAAAATAAGTTAATAATAAAAATTAACATTTTTATTGCATATAAGAAATATGAAAAAATGTTCATTGTTTTGAAATAAAAATAAGTTAACAATAATAATTAACATTTTTATTGCATATAAGAAATATGGAAAAATGTTCATTGTTTTGAAATAAAAATAAGTTAACAATAAAAAATAACATTTTTATTGCAAATAAGAATATCGAAAAATGATCATTGTTTTGAAAAAGAAAAGTTAATAATAAAAATTTACATTTTATTGTATATAAGAAACAATGAAAAATATTCATTGTTTGGAATTAAATGATTTAACAATAAGGATGTCAGTTTTAATGTATGAATGATTCTTTAGAAAAAGATTCAAGTTGGATAAAAAGGTTGTAACATTAAAATTTACATTTTTATTGTATGAATGATTCTTTAAAAAGGATTCAAGTTGGATCAAAAGGTTGTAACATTAAAATTACATATTTAACTTAAGTATGATTTATTAAAAAGATTCATTGTTCGATAAAATATGTTAACATAAAGAATTACATTTTTACGCAAAATGGAATCAATAGAAAAGATTCAGTGTTCGATAAAATATGTTAACGTAAAGAATTACATTTTTATGTAAAATGGAATCATTAGAAAAGATTCATTGTTCGATAAAATATGTTAACATAAAGAATTACATTTTTTATGTAATATTGAATCATTAGAAAAGATTCATTGTTCGATAAAATATGTTAACATAAAGAATTACATTTTTATTTAAAATGGAATCATTAGAAAAGATTCGTTGTTCGATAAAATATGTTGACATAAAGAATTATATTTTTATGTAAAATGAAATCATCAGAAAAGATTCATTGTTTGATAAAATATGTTTACATAAAGAATTACATTTTTTATGTAAAATGGAATCATTAGAAAGGATTCAAGTTTGATAAAAATGATGTAACATTAAAAATTACATTTTTAATGTAAGTATGATTCATTAGAAAGGATTCAAGTTTGATAAAAATGATGTAACATAAAAAAATTACATTTTAATGTAAGAATGGTTCATTACAAAGAACCATTGGTTAAATATGTTTTGTTAGATTAAAACATTGTGTAATAACTTGTTGGTAAAGTGAAAAAGAATCGTTTGTTAACATTATTCATTAATACGTTAGCAAAATTAGATAATGTTAATTACATGTTAGAGAATAAGTGGTGTTGAAATCGTCAATGAATTATATATATATATATATATATATATATATATGTGTGTGTGTGTGTGTGTGTGTGTATATATAAATTAAAATAAAATGAATCGCGCAGCTGCAGTTTGCGATTTGGAATCGTAACTTTAAAGGATTATACCGAAAGATCCGACCATCATATTTTCCCAAATCTGGAACCGTTTGGTTCACTCTGGAAAGATTATTCCAATGATATAAAATTTGCTAAGAACCAACGGTTAGATTTTGAGAAATGTGTAATTCAAATTTTAATAAAAATAGCGTCAGGGACGCATAATGACCTGGAGCATCGTTTAATTAAAAGGGGCTATATTTATATAAATAAAAATAGCAATAAATCATTATAAAATATTATAAATGATATGGAATTAAAAGAAATGATTTGAATTATATATATACGCGAATCATTTGAAAAGGCCGAGTTAATTGTCATTTCAAATAATTGATCGATGATTAGAAGTCAATGATATTGAAGACGGTGGTTAAAGACCGACGATCTTCACATCGAATGGATGACTACTGATTCCCTGGATTGGTTAGCTTCCAGGAAAGGGTTAAAGTGGAAGTTATCCGGACGTACTTGTTGATTATCCGGATATGCGAGAGCCTCTCTTCCATATTGGACATATGGAACGAGGAATAAGGCGTCTTCGGTTTCGTTCATACCTAGCATGGACTTGTAAATGGATGTGTGTCTGACATTGGATTTTATTTTGTGTTGATTGATTTCTACTAAATATATATCTGTTTGGCGGCGGAGAATTTATTCTCTTGCTTAACACCCTTCTCTGATACGTACGAGCACATAGGTTATATTTTGATAGACATCAGTTGCATGGCATGAATTGTCAGTATGGCATGCCAAATTGCAAATGATCAAGGCTTTTGTTGAAAAGCAGAGCCTTGTGGTTGATGATCAAAGCACAGCTTTAATTAGTATTTCTTTGTGTATAGTGTTGATTCGCGAGCCTCACACCCCGATATGAACCAGAAATGGGAGAAGGACCCCAGGGAGAATATGCGTTTCTTTCTAGCTAGAAGTTGTGTAATGGTATGGAGCCCAGACATTTTTACTTATGTGGATGATGGAAAGCGAGGTACCTTGGATTTGAGTCCCTAGTGTCTCTTAATTTACGCCCCATAGGGTGGGAAACGTATTGTTCAGGAATAACCAATCCACTAACATATGTGTGGATCGGCCCTGGCACTCCTAAAGGTTTGACTGAGTACTTGCCCTGAGGCTTGGGCTAGAGAGTCTCGAATTTGGTAAGGACGATCCCTTGCCTTGGTTCATGATGGAAATCCAACTTCCAATATGACATCGTGCGGTTTTGATTGCAAACCTATATATGGCGACATGATATATGGTACCTATGCCATCTATGATTGATACATTATGATTAAAATTGTTTTTGAAACATATAGACACTAATAATAATATCAAATGACTTTGTTTTATACGTATCAAGAATATTTAGCCCTTATAAGGTAAAACTCTATCCCGCGGTTTGCGTTGCATTGTGTGATGGGACTTGAGTCTTATAATGGCTTCATTTTTCTAAAAAGCATTGCGTTATTTAATGATTTACTTTATTTCATGCACTTGCAATCCAATGGAATAAACGCGTTCTGCGTTAGCGACATGGTCTTGTGATTAGCCTTATTATTAAATAAGTTAAGTAGATTTCTCATACCAGTCCTATAACACCCCATAATTTTAAAACGGGGCATAAGAGATAATTAAAGAATAATTAATCATTAAAAGAAGAATTAGGTGAAATGGGTTACGCCATTGCGTTCCTCTTGGAATTTGCTTGAGATAGAGTCCAAGTTTGCGTAAAACGGATACTGTATGAAGAAGATATGGACGAACGAAGTTAGGCAGAAAAACCGGAAACAAGCCAAAATACACTGGCGCACTTATGAAGTGCGCCAGTACAAAAATACACTGGCGCAGCTGCCAAGTGTGCCTACACCGATCCAGGATAGAATTCTGGAGTGTTCTGTGATGATGTGTCTTCTTCTGGGTGGCTGGATGACCTGCCTTCGAGCTGGGTGGTTCTGATGACATCTGGACTGATATGAAGGCTCTAAATCACCCTATTCTCCTATAAAAACACCCCCCAAACCTCACTTTATCTCCACACAATTTCATTCTGCCTATACTCTGCCTCTATTCTAATTAAAATAAAATAATGGCGTCGCTACTCTGCAGAAATCTAAGCTAGAACTGGTGCACCTTCTTCCAAACTGAATAGAATTAAAAGAGAACAACTATTTTTTAATATAATCGATAGTCTATGCCAAAGGAGAGCTATTCAGTGTCAGAATATAGATTCCGTAATACAAGAATCGTTCCCTTTTTGTGAGTACAGTATTTTCAGATATGAACTTTAATTATGATCTTTACATGGCTATAAATCTGAATCTGAGGTTATGTATATTCTTGTCTGTCAGATCTGTTTTTCTGTGACTATTCTCTTTCTTTTTTTTCTGTTCTATAGCCAGGCTACTACGAGCCTACGCCAAATCTCAGAAGAGATTAACGCACGAATGCTAATTTTTGAGTAAATAATGAATAATGCATAATTGGACATGACTGATCTGTGACTGATTTGAGAAAAGGACATATGTTGTAAATTAGATTTAGATCTGTGCATACTCTGTGATTTGGAAGAAGTGGAATCATTGAATGATAACATATGACTTGAAACTTGGGGACATAATGCATATAAAAAAATTAAGATCTGATTTTGAGAGGATATAATTTAAAGATCAAGATTTTTGGGTATATTTTATATAACGATTCATGACTTGAAAAAGGAATATGAAACTTAGGCATAAGGACCTATATTAAAATAGGATAACTATTAATGTGAATGCACCTAAATATGGATTTTTGGATATTGGCATTAAAGGCTATAATTTGGCATAATTCATATCATGATTTGGGGCTTTTAGAGAGTGTTCTGTACTGTGCAAAGTTTAACGAAAATTTGGGGGCATATATTGTATTATGAATTATGACCATGATTTGAGCATGTAAGTTTAGGCTTACTTTATGATTAGGCAAGATATGTAAATGGATTTTTTAAGAAATGTTAAATCTTCTAATCTGCTGAATTGCCTAATCTGCTAAATCTGTTGAATTGCCTTTTCTGCAGATCTGCTAAATTTCCTAATCTGCTAGATCTGTTATCTGCTAAATCTGTTAAACTGCTTAATCTGTTGAAAGCTGAATAATTGTAATTTGGAGGCTCGATCTAAAATTGAGCAAAACATGTTAATAGAACTTTGGATAATCTGCCGTAACTTGTAAAGAAGTTAAATCTGCTAAATGGACATAATTAGTCTGATATTTTCTGTAATGGAATAAAGTGGCTATGACACGAGGTTAGACTTTGTTTACGGTAGAAGCCTGCCCGGAACCAACCGGCTTAACCAGTGACCGCAAACTGTCAGTCTAATGTGTGAGGTCGTAGGCATAACTAAAATATGCTTAGACAGGAGGTTAGGTCTAGCTTGTGGCAGAAGTCTTCCCGGAACCGCCCGGCATATCCAGCGGCCACAAGCTACCGACCTAATGTGAGAGGTATGTGCATTAATATTTAATTAATGCAAATCTGAGATAAATATGATGTCTAAAACGTGTTGGGTGGATAGGGTTAAACCAACTGGACTGATGAATTTAACAAACCCGTTTCGTGAATCTGTAGGCCCAATACAAAGTTAGACATTTTGTATGTTTGTTAAAACTATACATCTGATCCATTAGTCTGAAAACTTGTTAACTTGATTGTCTAATCTGTGAACTAGTAAATCTGAACTCTGTATGTCTGAAACTTGTAAACTAGTTAATCTGAAATCTGTTAGTCTGGGGACACAAGGTTAGGATGGGAAATACTTGTGTCATCTGTTGTTTGGGAACCATATTAGTCAGTAACCCTTTCTGGTATCAAAAACTTTGACCCCGCGCTATGTAGAGATCCGGGCACGCTTACTGAACTAATTATAAGCGATTCATTCAGACAATGGCGAGGGGTGTTGATGGTGCATTCCAACTGGGTCATGTGCGTGCATGGATCCAGTCTGCCCTGAGGATGTAAGACACCATGACATCTGTAAATAGGTCAGTGCCAATAGGTTGCCACTTTAGGGAGTGAAACACCCTACTATGGGGCCGACACGGGGTATTTATGTATTAGGGAGCCAATCGCTTGGGGTAGGACTTAGGGTACACTTAGTTCTGCCTGTTTCTGTTGGTACCGCCTGTTTCTGTTGGTACCACCTGTTTCTGTTGGGCGGTAACACCTGTCTGTTTCTGCGTGGTACCGTCTGTCGGGGTGGTAAAGGCCCATTACAAGTGTACATCTAATTCTAACATTCTGTTTCCATAGGGATTATTCTGTTTACGTCTCTGATTCCGTTTCCGATTCTGTTTCCGTATCTTCTGTCTTTTGGGGTGGTAAAGGCCCATTATTAGTATTCTGTTTCCGTACCTTCTGTCTGTTGGGGTGGTAAAGGCCCATTATTAGTATTCTGCTTCTGTACCTTCTGTCTATTGGGGTGGTAAAGGCCCATTACTAGCACTCTTTTTCTATATAGATTATTCTGTTTTGATTCTGTTTCAGTTTAGACATTAGGATAACACCTAACCCTATTATACTAGTATTAATGCAAAGAAGTAAGATGTAAGTAAGGAACATAACTTGGTTTACATCATTCTGTTTCTTCTGTTAACTTAAAATATATCTGTTATTCCTATTGATGTAAACTCTCATCCAGCTTTATTTATATGTCATGATAATATTATCTGTTTATATGCTGGAAGTCACTGGACTCGCCAGACTTTATGTCTGACCTCGTTTGTTTTCGCCCCTTTTCTTTCTGTTCCCCCCCCTAGGTGCTCAGGGTGGAAACATAGGAGCTTGATTTTGATTCTCTCTTCTTGAAGTGCTTGGAGTATTGCTTGTCTTTGACTCTATCTTTTCATGGCAGTTTATGTTAGGGATTATGGCTTTGAAACTTAACATTCTGAAGGATTTTGTATAAGACTGATAATTGTGTACTTGAGTTTTGGTATTGTGATTTAGAAAGATGTAACCAAACTTATTTCTGCTTCTGCTGTAATAAAGTTATAATTTTTCAAGTACTACTTATCTGTCTTGTAATATTCTATTCTATCTACTAAAACGCTCCATCAATGTTAAGGCATTCCCTTTGTGAGTGACCTTAACGGAGGTGGGGTGTCACACTTGGTATCAGAGCTGAAGGTTACCAGATTTGATAAAAAGTTTTTGAAAACTATTTTCAAAAAGGTTTTAAAAAGGAAGTATTTTCAAAAGTAGAGTTTATTTTGAAAAACATAGTCCCCAAAGCCATATATCTATCTTTTGATTTTCTGTTTAATCCTTGTTTCCTTCTTTTCTGAGTATCCGGGGCTCCTAGCTTTCTGGGAGGTAACCTCATCGCGACATGGTTCCGTAGGCATGATAAGACTACGACGTCTATCAAAGGGCAAAGAAGTGCCTAACTTCCATTTGTAGCCACAGTAATTTCACCTACGGCTAATCCTCTTTCGAGCTTCGTAGGGTTTCCACATGATGGGGGAAACTTTAGAGAAAGGCTTGTTGACATGTAAGAAGGCTAGTTGTTTTCAGTGCAGTGAGACAGGACATCTGATCAAGGATTGGCCCAGAAGGCAAGGGCAGAGGGCAGCGGGCAGAACCTACTTCTGGAGGGCAGGCGAATGCTCTCGTGGCTAGTGGATAGGATAGAGATAGGAAAAATTTATGTAAAAGGTTTAATTTCCTTATATGATTATTGAGTTAAAACTCTCTTTGATTCTGGCATTTTGATTCTGTAATTGAGACTCTGCACTTTAATACTAGTCTTGTTTCTGATCCCGCTATAGTCTCAAACCCCATGAGGGTTACGACTCATCTGTTTGTAATAGGTTGGGGTTTAAGGGTATTTTTGTTAGGCGTTAAGTTTATTATGACGCATACATTCTAGTTTTTGTGGGATATGGTTGGGTTTTATCATGCTTAGTTTCCTAAGAATCATTTGTTAATCTGATCTGTGCCAGTAGTCTATAAGTATCTGAATATTTCTGAAAAGGATAGGGGTTTTTACTCAAAGCGTGAAGTAGATTTCCAGTTTTGACATTGTTTAATGGGAGTAATTCTCTGAGTGTCAATCTGATGTTGAATTCGGTCTTCTGGGTTGATACTTAGGGATTTATTCTCTTAACCGATGTCTAATGGGAACATAACTTTTATTTTAATTGTACTTGCTTCTATCGGCTGTATCCTATCGATCGAGTCTTCGACCTTTAGGTAGAAACTAATGGGTGTAAACATGTGTTTGAGACATGTTATGTTTAATAGTTGCAAGTGGATGCAAGTGGTTGCTCGTAGATGCATATACACACACTAGGCACTAGATCGGCTCAATAACACTTCCATACTGCATATGGATGTGTATGCATTTTTCAATTTTTGTGGATGCAAAATGATTGACTCATCATATGGATGTTGCATTTGGATGAATGGTTATGCACTCATATAGAAATGAAGCGTATCGAATAGGATTTCTTGCATACATAATTGGACTCATGGCACTAACATAATTCGCATTAAGGAGGTCAACTGAATCAGTAGACCGCCTGATCTTTGCACTAGATAAGAGACATATACACACACTTTTGCAAATGTACATACAACATTAGAAGTTTTTTAAGGACAATGAATGCTTTTGGATGATGGTTGAGTTGATGGGTAATTGGATGGTAGGACACATTCTTCTTAACTTGAAGATTTCGGGGACGAAATCCTTTAAGTAGGGGGGAATGTAACTCCCCGTAATTTTAAAACGGGACATAAGAGAAAATTAAAGAATAATTAATTATTAAAAGAAGAATTAGGTGAAATGGGTTACGCCATTTTGTTCCTCTCGGAATTCTGCTTGAGATAGAGTCCAAGTTTACGTAAAACAGATACTGTATGAAGAAGATATGGACGAACGAAGTTAGACAGAAAAACCGGAAACAAGCCAGAATACACTGGTGCACTTGTGAAGTGTGCCAGTACAAAAATACACTGGCGCACCTGCCAAATGCACCCATACAGATACAACACAGAATTCTGGAATGTTCTATGATGACGTATCTTCTTCTGAGTGGCTGGATGACCTGTCTTCGAGCTGGGTGGTTCTGATGACTTCTGGACAGATCTGAAGGCTCTAAATCACCCTATTCTCCTATAAAAATACCCCCAAACCTCACTTTTCTCCACACAATTTAAATCTGCCTATACTCTGCCTCTATTCAAATTAAAATAAAATAATGGTGTCGCTACTCTGCTGAAATCTAAGCTAGAGCTAGTGCACCTTCTTCCAATTTGAATAGAATTAAAAGAGAACAACTACTTTTTAATCTAATCGATAGTCTACGCCAAAGGAGAGCAATTTAGTGTTAGAATATAGATTCCAGAATACAAGAATTGTTCCCTTTTTGCGAGTACAGTTATTTTCTGATATGAACTTTAATTATGATCTTGACATGGCTATAAATCTGAATCTGAGGTTATGCATATTCTTATCTGTCAGATATGTTTTTCTGTGACTATTCTTTTTTTTTTTTCTGTTCTATAGCCAGGCTACTACGAGCCTACGCCAAATCTCATAAGTGATTAATGCACGAATGCTAAATTTTGAGTAAATAATGAATAATGCATAATTGGACATGACTGATCTGTGACTGATTTGAGAAAAGGACATATGTTGTAAATTAGATCTAGATATGTGCATACTCTATGATTTGGAAGAAGAGGAATCATTGAACGATAACATATGACTTGAAACTTGGGGACATAATGCATATAAAAAAAATTAAGATCTGATTTTGAGAGGATATAATTTAAGATTTTGGGGTATATTTTATATAACGATTCATGACTTGAAGAAGGAATATGAAACTTAGGCGTAAGGACCTATATTAAAATAGGATAACTATTAATGTGAATGAGCCTAAATATGGATTTTTGGATACTGGCATTAAAGGCTACAATTTGACATAATTCATATCATGATTTGGGGCCTTTAGAGAGTGTTTTGTACTGTGCAAAGTTTAACGAAAATTTGGGGGGCATATATTGTATTATGAATTATGACCATGATTTAAGCATGTAAGTTTAGGCTTAATTTATGATTAGGCAAGATATATAAGTAGAATTTTTAAGAAATTTTAAATCTGCTAATCTGCTGAATTGCCTAATCTGCTAAATCTGTTGAATTGCCTGTTCTGCTAATATGCTAAATTTCCTAATCAGCTAGATCTGTTACCAGCTAAATCTGTTAAATTGCTTAATCTGTTGAAATTTGAATAACTGTAATTTGGAGGCTCGATCTAAAATTGAGCGAAACATGTTAATAGAACTTTGGATAATCTGACGTAACTTGTAAAGAAGTTAAATCTATTAAATGGACATAATTCGTCTGATATTTTCTATAATGGAATAAAGTGGCTATGACACGAGGTTAGACTCCGTTTACGGTAGAAGCCTGCCCGGAACCAACCGGCTTAACCAGCGATCGCAAACTGTCAGTCTAATGTGACAG
The DNA here is from genome assembly GCA_030737875.1 of Allium sativum. Classification (NCBI taxonomy): domain Eukaryota; kingdom Viridiplantae; phylum Streptophyta; class Magnoliopsida; order Asparagales; family Amaryllidaceae; genus Allium; species Allium sativum. Next base: position 652,658,179 of record CM060921.1, read on the forward strand.
GTCGTAGGCATAACTAAAATTTGCTTAGACACGAGGTTAGGTCTGGCTTGTGGCAAAAGTATGCCCGGAACCGCCGGACATATCCAGCGGCCACAAGCTGTCGACCTAATGTGAGAGGTCTGTGCATTAATATTTAATTAATACAAATCGGAGATAAATATGATGTCTAAAACGTGTTGGGTGGATAGGGTTAAACCAACTGGACTAATGAATTTAACAAACCCGTTTCGTGAATCTGCAGGCCCAATACAAAGTTATGCAATCTGTATGTCTGTTAAAACTATACATCTGATCTGTTAGTCTGAAAACTTGTTAACTTGATTGTTTGATCTGTGAACTAGTAAATCTGAACTCTGTATGTCTGAAACTTGTAAATAAGTCAATCTGAAATCTGTTAGTCTGGGGACACAAGGTTAGGAGGGGAAATACTTGTGTCATCTGTTGTTTGGGACCCATATTAGTCAGTAACCCATTCTGGTATCAAAAACTTTGACCCCACGCTATGTAGGGGTCCGAGCACGCTTACTGAACTAATTATAAGCGGTTCATTCGGATAATGGCGAGGGCTGTTGATGGTGCGTTCCAACCAGGTCATGTGCGTGCATGGATCCGGTCTTCCCTGAGGATGTAAGACACCATTATATCTGTAAATAGGTCTGTGCCAATAGGTTGCCACTTTAGGGAGTGATACACCCTACTATGGGGCCGACACAGGGTATTTATGTATTAGGGAGCCGATCGCTTGGGGTAGGACTTTGGGTACACTTAGTTCTGTCTGTTTCTATTGGTACCGTCTGTTTTTGTTGGGTGGTAACACCTGTCTGTTTCCGCGTGGTACCGTCTGTTAGTATGGTAAAGGCCCATTACTAGTGTACGCCTAATTCTAACATTCTGATTCCGTAGGGATTATTCTGTTTCCCTCTCTGATTCCGTTTCCGATTCTATTTCCGTATCTTCTTTCTGTTGGGGTGGTAAAGGCCCATTAGTTGGGTGGTAAAGGCCCATTATTTATATTCTATTTCCGTACCTTCTGTCTGTGGGGGTGGTAAAGGCCCATTATTAGTATTCTGCTTTTGTACCTTTTGTCTGTTGGGGTAGTGAAGGCCCATTACTAGCACTCTGTTTCTGTATAGATTATTCTGTTTCGATTCTGTTTAAGTTTAGACATTAGGGTAACACCTAACCCTGTTATACTAGTATTAGTGCAGAGAAGTAAGATGTAAGTAAGGAACATAACTTGGTATACATCATTCTGTTTCTTCTGTTAACTTAAAGTATATTTGTTATTCCTATTGATGTAATCTCTCATCCAGCTTTATTTACATGTCATGATAATATTATCTGTTTATATGCTGGATGTCACTGGACTCGCCAGACTTTATGTCTGACCTCGTTTGTTTTCGCCCCTTTTCTTTCCGTTCCTCCCCCCAGGTGCTCAGGGTGGAAACATAGGAGCTTGATTCTGATTCTCTCTGCTTGAAGTGCTTGGAGTATTGCTTGGCTTTGACTCTATCTTTTCATGGCAGTTTTTGTTGGGGATTATGGCTTTGAAACTTAACATTCTGAAGGATTTTGTATAAGATTGATAACTGTGTACTTGTGTTTTGGTATTATGATTTAGAAAGATGTAACCAAACTTATTTCTTCTTCTGCTGTAATAAAGTTATAATTTTTCAAGTACTACTTATCTGTCTTGTAATATTCTGTTCTTTCTACTAAATCGCTCCATCAAAGTTAAGGCATTCCCTTTGTGAGGGACCTTAACGGAGGTAGGGTGTCACAAGTCCTATGGCTGACTTGTAGTTTGTTTCACTTTGCAAACTTGGGTGCTGTCTTTTCCACATGGGCAGCCTTGTATTCATGTTTTAGTAGACTCATTCTAGATAGCTATGGAGCTGAAGATGGATTCTATCATTTCTATCATGCTGTTCAGACTTCATTTAGTATGTTTTGTTTAATTCCGCTTCAGACATTTTATATTAAGCTGAAATTGCATTCTGTACTAAGTATGATCCTGTTATGCTATGTAACTCTGATGTTAATTTTATTTCCAATGTAACTTTGATGTACTTTATCTGGTGTAATTATATGATTCTATTCTACTGTTATTGTTTATGTGTTATATTCCAATGATTATCCTTGCTTCCATGGCACGGGGGTTTGGGGTCATCACAGTGGTATCAGAGCTTTAGTTAATCTTAGCTCTGGAAAATAACATATTAACGAACTCGACAGAAATAGAATCAACAGTATTCTAAGACGGGTGACTCGTCATAGATAGGACTAGTAATGTCCTAGAATGAGTATAATATAATAAAACACACCCCCATATATGTATTTACATTTAAATATATGTCTCTATGCATTACAATATCTTCTCTGTTGGACTTACTCTTTGTCTACTACTTGCAGACATAGTAGAAAATTAGTGGCAGAAACAGAATAAGTAATTCTATGGTTCAGCAATCTAATGAGCCAGTTGTGCTCTCATAGTTAGAACCAGATCTAGAAGCTCTAGTAAATAAGTATCGAAATCTGGGTGGAGTACCATTCTGGGGCAAGGAGTCTGTTATTGAAACACAAGCATGGATGCGTTCTTCTAAGAAAATTTTTCAATGCTTAAAGCTGAGAGATGATTAGAAAAGACTAATAGCATCTTGGGCACTCAAAGACGAAGCTTTAATCTGGTGGGAAACTGTTACTAAGAAAAATCCAGAAGGTAATATTACTTGGGATAGATTTAAAGAAATGTTCACAGAAAAATTTATTCCTCTAGAAGCAACTAAGCGGCTATATGATGAGTTTTACAATCTGAAACAAGGAGATATGACCATCCAGGAGTATTAGAATAAATTCAATGAACTTTCTCGTTTTGCCCTGAAGCTAATCGAAGATTCCTTAAGGAAGAATCTGAGATTTATTAACGGACTTCAGAGAAGGTATGAAAGTAAAGTAATTGCTCATGTGAATCTTCCTTTTTCTAAGATGATACAAATGGCTTATCGCTATGAGTATCTTGATAAGCAAGGTGGTTTAGAAGCTGACGAAGAAGGCAGTTCTAGCAACAAAAGAAAGTTTAAAACTGATAGCCCCGAGGCAAGTATAAAGCCTGTGGAAAGTCCAGAACTTTAAACCAATAAGGAAGAACCGATAATGACTACCACATGCTTTAACTGCAATAAGCAAGGTCATTTATCGATAAATTGTAGATCTCTAATGAAACAAGGAAAGGATGGATCAAAATCCATTAATAAGCAAAAGAGATCTCATAGTAAAAGGAAATGCCATAAGTGCCACCAGGCAGGTCATGTTGCAAGGTATTGCCTGCTATTAAAGAAATCTGAAGTAGCTCATGTAGGTGAAGTAGCAGAAACTCCAACACCCTCAGCTAGTCAGGAAAGGCCAGATGTTTTGGAAGGTACTCTTAATGTCAACAATATTCCAGTTAAAGTATTATTTGATACGGGCACGTCACAAAGCTTTATTTCAAGCAATACGGTTAAGAAATTGAAGTTAAAACTAAGGAACCTTAAGGAATTGATTAGAGTTCATAATCCGATAGGAGGTTCTCTTATTCTCGGTTTGTATTGTAGAGTTCTTATTTCTTACTTCCATTACCAGTTTTCTTTTGATTTGATTGTTATGGATCTTTCTGAATTTGATATCATTCTTGGGCTGGACTGATTTACCAGATATGAAGCCGAAGTTAAATGCGCAAAAAGAGTAGTTAAAGTTAAAACGAAGCTTGCAAATGTTGTTGTACCCTGTGTAGGCTCAGATTTAGATAGAAAAGAATTTTGGGTTGCTCTTGAGGTTTCTCCCACTACTATTGAAGATATTCCTGTTGTTAAGAATTATGTGGATGTTTTCTAAGAAGTTGATAGCTTACCTTCGCGGAGATAAATTGACTTCAGGATTGATTTAGTTCCGAATGCAAGGCTAGTTGTGCACGCTATTCGAAGAATGACATTGAAAGGGAAAGAAGAATTTAGTAATCAAACTACACAACTTTTGTGGAAAGGTCTGATCAGGCCTAGCTTTTCAAATTGGGGTGCAGTAGTAGTGTTTGTTCCAAAGTCAGATGGTACTCTCGGACTGTGTGTGGATTACCGAGATTTAAATAACCAGACACTAAAGAATAAATATCCATTACCGTGTATTGATGGTTTATTAGATCGCTTAAATGGAGCGTAAGTATTTTCTAGAATGGACCTTGCTACAGGCTTCCATCAATTGCGTATTGTTGAGGAGTGTGTTCCTTTGACATCTTTCAGAGGTCCAGACATATTTTATGAGTGGTTAGTAATGCCGTTCGGCTTATGTAACGCTCCTGCTTATTTTGTGGATTTAATGAATCGAGTATTCCACGATGTCTTGAATAAATTTGTGTTGGTTTTCATTGACGACATTTTAATCTTCTCTAAGTCAACTGCCGAGCATGAGAAGCATTTGGAAGAAGTTTTGGAAATTCTGAGAAAGAATGTTTTAAAAGCCAAATTTTCAAAATGCATATTCTGGCAAGAAGAAATGAAGTTCCTTGATCATGTAGTGTCGAAGGAAGGAATTTCAGTGGATCCAAGAAAAATCACAGCCGTTCAAGATTGGAAGCAGCCTAGCACGCCCACAGAAGTCAGAAGTTTTCTAGGATTGGCGTGCTATCATCAGAAATTCATTAAGGATTTTTCAAAGCTATCTTTTCCATTAACGAAGCTTACCGAAAAGCATACAAGGTTTAACTGGACGCCTGAATGTGAGGCAGCTTCCAAGAGCAGAAATTAAGGTTGACTACAGCCCCAATGTTGACTATTATTGATGGCAATAAAGATTTGACAGTCCATACAGATGCTTCTATTGAAGGTGTTGGTGCGGTATTAAAGCAAAGAGGCAAAGTAGTTGCTTATGCTAGCCGTCAGTTGAAGCCGCATGAGAAGAGATACCCCACTCATGATCTTGAGTTATTAGTCGTCGTGTTTACTTTGAAAATATGGAGGAACTATGTTTTGGGTGAGAAGTTCGAATTATAAGCAAATCTTAAGTTATTAAAGTATTTGTTCACCCAGAAGGACTTGAATTTGAGGCTTCAGCGTTAGTTAGAATTTCTTGCAGCATACAATCTTGATATTTTGTATACTCCAGGGAAAGCCAATGTTTTAGCAGATGCACTTGGCAGAAAGAATGCAATTATCGCTAATCTCATTATTATGCCTTCATTGATTAACAAAGTCTCTGCTCTTCAGAAAGACGATGAATTTATTCAAAGAATTAGTAAAAGAGTTCGGAAAGGCGAACCCTCGAGTTTCCAGATTGATAATAAGGGAGTTCTGATGTTACTAGGCCGAATTTGTGTTCCGAATATTCCTGAGCTTAGAAGGGAAGTGATGGATGAATGTCACAAATCCAAGCTTAGTATTCATCCAGGGGTGAGTAAGATGTATCATGATCTCAAGCGTACGTTCTAGTGTAAATCTATGAAAAGAGACATTTCTATATATGTTAGTAGGTGTTCTACTTGTCAACAAGTCAAAAGTGATCAGCAGAAACTTTTCGAATTGTTACAACCACTAGAGGTTCCAAATTGGAAGTGGGATCAAATTTCCATGGATTTCATTGATGGATTTCCCCGAACCAGGAAAGGTAATGACAGTATATGGGTGATCGTAGATGGTTTCACGACGACCGCCCATTTTATTCCTGTCAGATTTACTAGAACAGCCCAAAGTCTGGCAAAAATTTATTTCAAAGAAATCGTTAAACTACATGGAGCTCCTAGTAGCATTGTTAGAGATCGTGATCCAATATTCGCTAGTAAATTCTAGGAGGCATTCCAAGAGGAGCTGGGGACAAAGTTGTAACACCCCGTGTTTTCTATTAACATTAAACTAACGAATTTAGGAATAATTAATTTCAAATGTGAGAATCAAGGGAAACGGGTTATGCCATTGTGTTCGTCTCGGAATTCTGGTTGAGACAGAGTTCGAGTTTGCGTAAATTGGACTTCGTATGAAGAAGTTATGGCTATCGGAAGTTTCCAAAAATTCAAATTTAAATTCAAAAACGAATTCAGACTCAAAACCGGGTATGGCGGGAAATTTCCCGCCCCAAGCCAGGTCGACCAAAGGGTCGACCTTAGTGTCGACCTACCCTATAGGTCTACCTGGGGGTCGACCTGGGTCGACCTACCCCCTCGGGCAAATTTGAATTATGCCTAATACTGAGATACTGCTGAGTCAGTAGGGCTGAGTTGTCTTTTTGGATGGTTCAAGTTGCTTCTAGGTTGATCGGATGGCCTAAAATTAATCCTAATCTCTATATAAACACATGTAGACTCAAACCCTAAAACCTAATAAAAATTAGAACCATGGCCGTCATGCTATCACCCTGCAATCTAGAGTAGCCGCCACCAACTAGGAGCAATGAAAAGCTAATCAACTCAATTCAACTCAAGTCTATAACAACGACAACAACGAATTTGTCTACTTCAAAGGCGAGCTAAATCAATTTCAGAACACAGAACCCATAACTCAAGACCTTCCTTGAGTTGTGAGTTCAATTTCTTTAATAAGATAATTAACAAATTAATTGGGTTGAGTTATAATTTGGTTTATATGGCTATGTTTGTGAAACATTGGAAAAATGTGATATTTTGTGAATATGTGCTAGTTGTTCATAATGACAGTTTTTGTTGTGGATTCCTTTGTATATGCCCAATCACCTATGTTCAACTTGATTCATGTTTGATATCATTTTATATGCAAGTTTGGGTGTAGATTATATGCTAGTTTCTATGTGAATTGTACACAAGTTTACATGTGAACCAAGTAAAATGACTATATGCAAGTTTAGGTAGAAACTGGATTCACATATATGCAAGTTTACACGTTTAGGTTTAGATCTATGACGTACATAGTTTTATGCAAGTTTGTGACTATGGCCTATGCAAGTTTTGGGTGAAAACTATATTCATATATGCAAATTTTGGGTGAAAACTATATTCATATATGCAAGTTTGGGGGAAAACTATATTCATATATGCAAGTTCACACCTTTAGGCCAATGTTTAGATTCATCACAATACCAAGTTTATGCTAGATATGTTGTAATCCTTATTTGTAAGTTAGATCCATTTTTTGTGTTATACAAATTTGCGGTGTTTCTCCCCTTTTATGTGTTAGACTAATTGCTAGTCTAATATATATATATATGTGTCATGATAAGCGAACGAACAACGTGGGGACGATGGGGGTGATATTGAATATACACATATTGAGAATTGGCATGTTATGGCCTTAAAAGGCATACAATTAATTTGAGGCAATAATCGGTATAATTTGTATACCCAAAATAAATGGACATAATTTAGGTGCAAATTATGGACATAAGTATATTTGGAATTTTTTACAAATTCGAGTAGGGATATTAATCCACTTTGGGGTTAAATAAAGATGTGTAATAATAAACCGCCTAAGACATGAGCTTAGACTCTTTTGGGGAGTAAGACTGCCCGGACCCGCCCGGCAAATCCAGCAGCCACAAATGCTAGTCTAATGTGAGAGGTCAAAAGCATGAATTAAATGCGTAATAGTTGTAAAGACACGAGTTTAGGCTCGTTTGCGGTATAAGACTACCCGGACCCGCCCGACAAATCCAGCAACCGCAAATGCCAGTCTAATGTGGGAGGTCTTTACAAGGTTACGGTTCTAATGAATTAAGTAACACTTAACCAGATAAACATGTGGTGGGACATGGGGGGTTAAGTGGGTGCCTTGGGTGGCATGTGAAATCAAGTGGGTGCCCTGGGTGGCATGTGAAATACGATTAGATGCACTTAACCAAGTGAAACATGTAAGAAGACATGAATAAGAATGGGGTTAAGTGAGGAAACCTTAGTGGGGACCAAGCATAGGTGGAAGGCTTGTGTCATGCATGGGGGGGCCTTATCAGACCTGTTACCCATTAAGTATCTTTGTGGGCTCGACCCAATTCGAGGACGGGACACGCGTACTAGGTTTGATTGTAAGAGGTCAAAACGGGTTAGCGGTAGCAACACAAGTCCAACGGGGTTATGTGCGTGTGTGGGCCTGAGCTGGTTGATAAGACTTTGTTACATCGTGTAGGTATAAGCCATGCATCTTTGGTGGTATCGGGTTGCCGCTTTGGGGAGTGATACACCCCACTTTGGGACCAGCACGGGTATCTACGAGTTAGGGAGCCGATCGAATGGGGGCAGTGGTACAACTAGTAGAGATAGGGGCAGACGACACCTATGAAGGCAGCTGGGGGCACACGAAACCACCATTACCATTATTAAGTTCTGTAGGTGGGATCAACTTTTAGGGTGTTTGGTGTGGTGCAATGTAGTAATTATCTTATAGTGATTAGGTGCGCCTTTAACGTTATCATTGTTCACCTTATTTCCTTTGTTTGCTCTGTCATACCCATTGGTTCACAGTCCTTTCCTTATTTTCCAGCTTATGCCTTATCCTAGTTACTTTAATGAATATATTGTTATAGTTATTGCACTCGCCAGACTTTATGTATGACCCCTTTGTTTCCACCTCTTTTCTCCCCCCCCCCCCCCCCACTCAGGTGCTCAGGGTGTGTTTGCGAACAAATTATACAATTGTAAACAACTGTAAAATTCGTTCGTCTTTCCTAAACAACAAGGATCGTTGTAGAGGGTGTCGAACTCTAGGACCAAATTATTTTATTAATAAATCCAATCAAGTTATCCCTAACTTTCTATGTATTAAAACTCTCTTTTTAGAAACAAATATGTAAATAACGACAAGCATAGCCTATGCAGGAGCTCAGCTCTACAACCATAGGCTATCAGGACAGATTCACTATTTTATTTCTAAAACCCTAAATATTAAATCTAAATCTAATAAGGGTTAGATCTGAACCTTCATACCCTGTGTCGTTTAAGAGCTGTGCTCCTTCACAGGGTATATTCGAGTTCGATCTAACACTTATCAAATTTAGATTTAATATTTAGGGTTTTAGAAATAAAATAGTGAATCTGTCCTGATAGCCTATGGTTGTAGAGCTGAGCTCCTGCATAGGCTATGCTTGCCGTTATTTACATATTTGTTTCTAAAAACCTATTATCGTTGATTCATGTTTGTGACAGAAACATGTATTAGATCTGGTTAATCTTTTGGCTATTGATGATTATGAATCTGATCTATGTCATTATCCCCTAATTGCTTTCACTTATTGTTAAAACTCTCTTTTATTTGTTTGCGAACGAATCAAACAGTTGTAAACAACTGTAAAATCCGTTCGGTTTTCCTAAACAACAAGGATCGTTGTAGATGGTGTCGAACTCTGGGACCAAATTATTTTATTAATAAATCCAATCAAGTCATCCCTAATTTTTGATTGGTTGAAAACAAAGAAAATAGCAAAAATTAAATAAAAGAGAGTTTTAACAATAAGTGAAAGCAATTAGGGGATAATGACATAGATCAGATTCATAATCATCAATAGCCAAAAGATTAACCAGATCTAATACATGTTTCTGTCACAAACATGAATCAACGATAATAGGTTTTTAGAAACAAATATGTAAATAACGACAAGCATAGCCTATGTAGGAGCTCAGCTCTACAACCATAGGCTATCAGGACAGATTCACTATTTTATTTCTAAAACCCTAAATATTAAATCTAAATCTGATAAGTGTTAGATCGAACTCGAATATACCCTGTGAAGGAGCACAGCTCTTAAACGACACAGGGTATGAGGGTTCAGATCTAACCCTTAGTTCATATCTAGATCTACATACATGAAGTTCAAATCTTTTGGCTATGCGATTCATATTGAATCATATCTATTAGCGTCATCACCCCCTAATCAAAGAGGATTAGCTAGACATAGCTAAAAGAAAAGAAAATAAGAAAATAACAGACATGAACATAAGTAAAATAAAATAACAACCGAGAGAAAGGGAGAAGAGTTTTATTCCAAGAAGAGAATTACAGAATAAAACTAAGTGTGTTTTACAATGAATGAGATAAAGTGTATTTATAGCTGATATGACAAAGGCTACTTGGCAAATTCCACAATGTGGGACTAAAGAATTAGCCCAAATAACACATAAGCTAGTGTGAATGGGGTTGTAGAGTAAGAGGCCTTGTAAGTGAGCCAGTGTGAACGCGTGCAGTGCATGAATGAGAAGCCTTGCAAAGGAGCTAATGTGAACGCTACATGAGTGAAATGGTCTGCAATTGAGCCAATGTGAACACAATATGAGTCTTTAGTGAGCCAAATCTACCCAACTGAACTCTATTTGCAACCGTTCTTCAAGCTTTAAACTCTTCAAGCTTTAGTAATTTTAACTTCACTCTTTTTCAGCAAATTCTTCATGCTTTATTCATCAAATGCTCTAAACCATGATTCTTGTCAACAATCTGAAAACACAGCTATAAATACACAATATCAATTATTTAAAAGATAAATTAAGATAAATATGCAGATAAAATATACACATTTACGTGTATATCAAATACCCCCACACTTATCTTTTTATTCGTCCTCGAATAAACTAAACTAAGATATGTCACACTTTCGTAGGAAACACGATTGCATTTAGCATATGCAACAAGCCGTTAAACCTCTGGGTGTCCCTAGTAGGACGAGTGTTGTCTCATGAGGGTTTTCAGTGGATACTACCCACAAAATCCAAAGCGTCTTATGTACGCAGATTAATCAAACAATAGATTTAAGGTCTTTCACATTCCAAGGATTTTACCTAACTTCAATAATAACGGTTTAGCCCCAAATTGTCCATCCCATCATTAGTGCAAAAATGAATAAAAAATTTCAAGCTGAATCGTAATTCCTTGATAATACTGTAATTGTCTTGAAGGTTAAGAGCGTGGTGTCAACCAAAGTTCTACACATCGACAATGTACTCCCAATCATCTATTCAACTTTTTTTTTTGAATAATTTTGCACCAATGTAACTGTAACGTATTGGATGTGAGTTATGCATAGATGAAGGAGAATTTTGTAAGTTCTAAAAAAATTATAGATAAGAGGGCAAGTGTATTAGTTGAATTTCAAGCTACAAAAGATAAAGTAATACTACGGCACGTATAGACGTTTTGTTTCCTTTCATCTCCTCTACTACAATCCTCACTTCCAAGTACGGTATAATTGATGTGGATGGAATGGATTTGAATGCTTTATAGTCAAGAATGATGAATGACTATTTTATTCAGAGAGACTCTCTCTTTATTTCATTTTTTTTCTTCTTCTTTTGCATGATGAATGATGAATGGAGATGGAATGGAATGATACCGTACATTATTTCATTTGATACCTCCTCTACAAAGCCAACACTTCATGAAAGGAAAGTTTTGTACCCTAGTCACTCTACTTCTATAACCTTAATTCAACACACAAGTATGGATTGATGTTATACAAAAAGCTGAAAGGAATGATAAACAAAGTTTCGTAAGATAGATAACCCATATAAAATAAGATGTGGTATATGGTTATCCTACCTTAAAACAAGTACGGAGTGGGTGGCGTAATATCGGTATAAAAAGTGACATTTTTGACCTTTAAACAAAGGTTCTTGAGTATACCAATATAAGATAAACTTTTCGAAACATGGATGTAAATCGACTAAAACTTGGGTTTGAATAATGTGGGGTATCGAAGAAGAACGCTACAATGAGTCATTTCTCCTTAACTGGGCCAAGTGGATTTTAGAATTTACGATTTTGAAAAATTGAGTGGAAAAGAAAATATTATGCATGAAAACGAACTCAGAAAATCCAATGTAAGTGCAAAATCATTATTTTTTGACTTTTTTTTTTTTGATTTTTTTTTACTTGCACATTCTAACATGTATAACAAAGGTTGACATGCTTACTCCAGAACACGACTAACGTCTGCACAGTCTCAAGCTAGCATCTTAAAAAGACACATTACGATTCAATGAATAAATAATGTTCATTCCCAACACCCAATAATTCAACTTATCAAACAAGAACCAAGGTGTTATTTATGAATTTTAAGTTAATCCTTGTTCAATGAATGACCTACTTTATAAAATTTGATTGCTGATGTAATGCAAATCCCCCCCCCCCCACACTTGAGTGCGACTGTGTCCTCACAGTCATTAATCAGACATATCTTAGTGAAAGGGAAATAAAATAAGAGGGTTAGCACGACTTACCGGGTACACGTGCAGAAAATACGCAGTCATCGAATATATGAACCGGTCCATAATGGACCAATGGGCCAGCCTCGGCAAGATTATGAGACACAGCTGAAGCACAGAAAACCAAATCATAAAGAATTTTATATCTCGTTTCAGATTTGGAGAAACAAATTTTGTTTTTTCAAAAGTTTGAGTTGCAAAATTTAAAATTTTGAGCTTACAATTGATCCTGAAATCGAATTGAATTTTTATAGCAACAAAAGAGAGGTCATCGGGCTGGGGTTCAACAAAAGTTTCAAAAACAAAGTTTGACTTGTTCAGATGATGTATAAATTGAGAGACATGTGCATCGTTCTCACCCCCACACTTGTTTTGAGAAATATTGTTCGGTTTTGCTTTAATATTTGAAATTTTATTAACTAAAGGTTCATTCGTAAACCTAAAGTCAAAACCGAACAAATGAATTTTCAGTAAATTTCGAAATCGTGTTTTCTCAAAAATAGTGTCATTCCAGAAAGAGTTCATATACTGCATAAATTTATCATTGAAAAACAAGTGATCATAGTGAGGTTCAGTTGAAACGATCAAGTCGAAAGGAGTTTCAACGGTTCCAGAAAAATCGTTATTGTGCTTGAGATCACATTCAGTAGTTTCGTTGTTTTCAACCACAAGAATTTCAAAGTTTTCAAATTTTTCATTTTCAGTTTCAGACCCAACAACATTATTGTCAATCAACTCAAGAAGTTTTCGCTCATCAAAGTCATCCTCATCTAAACAATTGTTACCAACATCGTCATTTCTTTCAAGTTGACAATCGAAAGTTGCTAAGTTATCAAAATTTTCAGAATTTGAGAGAGGAAGATCAAATTGAAGATTGACGTCTTCGTGTTCAAGAAAATTTAAATTCAAATCAATTATAGAAATTTCAACAACTTCATTAAGCTTTTCATCAATTTCAAAAGTTGTAAGTTGAAAATTTTCGATTGCAGTAAGAGTTGAATTTTCAGTAGAAGCATGAGTTTGAGTTTGAATTTCACTTTCACATAAATCATTGTTTTGCACAAGAGATTTTTCAAAATTTTCATTTTCATCAGCAGTCATATCGTCGAAATCATCAATAATCGTCACGTAATGTTGTGACGAAGTTACTGGTTGATTAGTTGGTTCAAAAGAAACGTTGGCAGAAACTTGTTTGTTGCTAGATTGAGATTTATAGTTGTTGAACAAGTTTGTAACTTCAGTTTGAAGAAGAGAAATTTGATAAACAATCCGATAAGAAACTTGTTCGCTATTGTCCATTCTTTGAGCCAGTTCTTCGATGTAAGTCAAGCCAAGTTTCATGGAATCCTCAAAGTCATCAACATCATTAATTCCCTCAAGTAATTGATTTTCTAGATTTTGCCAAAATTCAATCGTGTATTGAGACAGTTGTTCAATGATACGCATGTTTTCGATATCTTTATTTTCAGAAGCTTGTTTTTCATCAAAAGTTCGCGCCCATTCCTTGATTTCCTCGCGACAAATCCAAATTTCATGCAATAATTTATCAATTTCACTCAGGCCCTCGTCAATAAAATCGGTAGACACATTAGACCTCAAAATGTCGTTTTTAAGATTCGTCGTTTCAATGTGTTCCTCACTGGTTGACCTTAAAAATTCATCCACCTCATCTCTTAGAAGTCGTCCATTATTTATTTTCCAAAACAAACATCGCCAAAAATTTAGCTTGTTCGCAACACATTTTTCATATTCGATAACCATCGTATTATGAAAATCATTTTGGTGTTCAAAATTTTCGTTGAAATCCGTGTTGAAATTGTTTTGAAATTCAGCATTTTGCTTATCCATTTGCGCTAATAGTCTCCTCATCTCAGATAAATTCTCCTCAATCGTAGAATGGCAGTTTTCATATTGTGGAGCAACAGTTTGTTGAGCGTTGTGGAAATTATTCGAAAAGTTTTCAGCTCGAAATTCATTTTGATTTGAATTGAAACCAAAATCATTTAAATTTTGAAAAGAATCGAAATTTTGGTTATACATGGGGCAAGCGCACATGTACTAGAAAAAGAGAGTTTTTTTGTTGTTGAAGAAATCAATTGCAAAGCTTGTCGCTCAAAAGAAGCTCCTAAAAAATATGTTAAAATTAACAACTTTGGATTATATAAATACAAGTCTGGGCCAGGTTCGGACAGGGATTATCAGTGTGCCACGAATCACCGTAGAAACACGATTGAAGGTTTAAGAACCTGTTTGAGTTCTAGACTCTACCGTTCCTTAGACACCTCAGAGAGTATCAATCTTAATTGTCAATTTAACAAATATTTTGTCCTATGAGCTTTGGGGATTCCTCCATTCGATTTCAAAAATAAACTTTTCAATTAATCCGACATTCGTTTTAAACTTTTAAACCACACATCAACAGACAAAATATTCAGTCACAGAATGAACAGTCTTAGAACAGTCACAGAACAGGAAATTGCAGAAATAATTTTTTTTTTTACAAGCAAGCGAATCTCCTGCAGAAGATTTATACAAGCGATTTCTATATACTTTTCTTTGCAGCAGCAATCCCTGTAGAGTTAGAAAATACTCACCTTGATCGGTAGTCCGTCCAGTGCAGTTGAGTCGCGCTAGCGCGTTCACACCCCACTTGGTGTGCAACCGCTCGAACCCTGAATGGTCCGCTTATATTTTGTTGTTGTCGCCTCCTATTAATTGCTTGACTGCGCTGCGGCACGAGATGACATGGCCTTCAAATTTGCACTGTACCTGTTTTCGAAAAATTTTCTAGTTTTTTTTAAACACTAAAGAGAATTCAATCTAAACTATAAGACCTAAGAGGAAAGCTTAAAGAGAATTCAAGGAAAAAAAACTAAAAATTAAGCACAATGATATGGCCAGAAACTTAAGGCCAAATGAAAACAACAGATGGGGGAGTGAAAACTAAAATTAAAATTAGCCCACAAGCCCACAGGCCCGAAGTAAACTGTCACAACAAATATACATCTGAATACACCAAAAACCTCTTAAACACTGAATAAAAACCCTACACTTTTGTGTAAAATTAAAAACAACTTCAGAAGTCATCTAACTGCCTAAATACACAAGGCAAATTTAATCGATCCAAGAGAGCACAATTACACTTAAATAAAATACAAAACATTTATACACTCGGCCCACTTATAACTCACCAGACCGACATAAAACAGAAGACGTAATAACACAGTTTTTCCTGGCAAATCGTTCTTTCTGTCACAACCAGTTTCCCTTCTTTTTTTTATATTTTGACTAGTGAAATCAAGTCGAATACCGAATACTGAGTCGAATTATGGTCGGGATGACATCGCCTATTATTGACTTGGGGAGGCGAAGGTGGAAGTTGCGATTTGGGTTCTCTGCGAGGATTCAGAGTCGGAAGGATTGGTGAATTAGGTGTTCGTTTCGGATCTTCCACAGGAGGCGATTTGGAGTGTGGTATTGAAGGATTTCGGTTGTGAGCGTGAGCTGTTGAGAAGAGGGAATTGGGGAGGGCACTCGACGTTTGTACAGGGAGGTTTTATTGGAGTTTTTTGGGTTCTTTAATTGTGGGAGGCTGAGTAGTTGAGGAACAGAAATTCTGGCTTTTCTTTTGATTGCGTGAAGAGGTCTGGGCGAATTGAAGTGGGGTAAAGGTATTTGCTAAACAAAGGGGTTTCTCGCCTGTTCAATTTTTGATGAACTAGTTTATTTGACGTCGGCTAATGATGTTGAGTATGACTTTGTATTGGTTTGTGAGGATCTGAATCCGTTGTAGGTGGATTTGTATGGTAGGAGTCTGTGGACAGTTTGCTAGTTTGGAGGTTTGAATGGAAGTGGAGTAGGACTGAGGGGATGTGTGGTGAAACTGTGGTGATGAGATCTTGGTGTTGAGGGGGTTGAGGTGATGGGGTGAAGGAGGTGGTATGATTGTGAAGGCAAACGTTATGGAGATTGAGGTGATGTGTTTTCTGTGGCACTTGGATGGTGATGGCGTGGTTGAAGACTGTTGTAGGTTGCTCGATGGATGGATGTTGAGTTCATGTTTGGTGAGAAGAATATGTTTTGGAAGAAGTGCAGTAAGGTGGTTTGACATTGGTTTGTACGTGGGTGTGAGTTTGTGTTTGGGGTTGCTTGAGGAGGATGATGCTGGAGGAAGGTGAACTGTTATAAGCTTGTCGGGGCTGAGGGTTTTGGGATGTTGGCGTTTGTGGCTTGGAAATTTGTAGTGAAGGTTTTGGTGAGATGATTGGTTTTCTTTTACCTCAGTTCGGTTGAAAAGTGAGGAAGGGGATGATGGGCGTATGGTATTGATGATGTTGGGTGGTTATGTGAGAACCTCAGGAAGTAGTATTGGTAAAATGGCGGTGAAGGAGTTGATGAAAGAAACAAGACTGAGAAGAAAATCATAGAAAGAATTTATTTATTACTATTTTGGAAATGATTTGTAAACAAAAGGTAAGAGATTATAGAAATAAATTGGAACGGATATTGAAACAAGGAAAGAAATTTTAGAAAATGAATGGCAAGAAATTGACAGAAAAGAAAATGATTGAAGAACAAAGGAAAGAAATAAAGAAAAATTGGCAAGTTTTATTTATTTATTTTACATTTCTTTATGACAATTGTAAAAGGGGAAAGGAATTTATGGAGAATTGAAAAGAAATAAATAAAAGACAAAAGATACAAATTGAAACAAAAGGCAATGAAAGGGGAAAGAAATCAAACAAAAATTGCAAATTTTTCTCTCTCTCTTAATTAGAAGATCATCCTCAGTAATACCAAATCAAATCTAATCAAGAGATATAATTTTTTATGTATGAAAGAAATCAAAAGAAATAAATTTATTTTTTAATGGAAAATAAAAAAAACAAAAAAAAATAACCCGAAGGATTTAAAAATAAAATTTATTTTGGTCCCCGGCAACGGCGCCAAAATTTGTTTGCGAACGAATCAAACAGTTGTAAACAACTGTAAAATCCGTTCGGTTTTCCTAAACAACAAGGATCGTTGTAGAGGGTGTCGAACTCTGGGACCAAATTATTTTATTAATAAATCCAATCAAGTTATCCCTAACTTTTGATTGGTTGAAAACAAAGAAAATAGCAGAAATTAAATAAAAGAGAGTTTTAACAATAAGTGAAAGCAATTAGGGGATAATGACATAGATCAGATTCATAATCATCAATAGCCAAAAGATTAACCAGATCTAATACATGTTTTTGTCACAAACATGAATCAACGATAATAGGTTTTTAGAAACAAATATGTAAATAACGACAAGCATAGCCTATGCAGGAGCTCAGCTCTACAACCATAGGCTATCAGGACAGATTCACTATTTTATTTCTAAAACCCTAAATATTAAATCTAAATCTGATAAGTGTTAGATCGAACTTGAATATACCCTGTGAAGGAGCACAGCTCTTAAACGACACAGGGTATGAAGGTTCAGATCTAACCCTTAGTTCATATCTAGATCTACATACATGAAGTTCAAATCTTTTGGCTATGCGATTCATATTGAATCATATCTATTAGCGTCATCACCCCCTAATCAAAGAGGATTAGCTAGACATAGCTAAAAGAAAAGAAAATAAGAAAATAACAGACATGAACATAAATAAAATAAAATAACAACTGAGAGAAAGGGAGAAGAGTTTTATTCCAAGAAGAGAATTACAGAATAAAACTAAGTATGTTTTACAATGAATTAGATAAAGTGTATTTATAGCTGATATGAAAAAGGCTACTTGGCAAATTCCACAATGTGGGACTAAAGAATTAGCCCAAATAATACATAAGCTAGTGTGAATGGGTTGTAGAGTAAGAGGCCTTGTAAGTGAGCCAGTGTGAACGCGTGCAGTGCATGAATGAGAAGCCTTGCAAAGGAGCTAATGTGAACGCTACATGAGTGAAATGGTCTGCAATTGAGCCAATGTGTACACAATATGAGTCTTTAGTGAGCCAAATCTACCCAACTGAACTCTGTTTGCAACCGTTCTTCAAGCTTTAAACTCTTCAAGCTTTAGTAATTTTAACTTCACTCTTTTTCAGCAAATTCTTCATGCTTTATTCATCAAACTGCTCTAAACCATGATTCTTGTCAACAATCTGAAAACACAGCTATAAATACACAATATCAATTATTTAAAAGATAAAAATAAGATAAATATGCGGATAAAATATACACATTTACGTGTATATCAGGGTGGAACTTGTTCTAGTGGAGCTTGATTTGGACAGCTTTATCTCTTTCTTTTGGAAGTTGCTTGGATTGCTGAAGTAAAGTTCAGCCTATCTTATTTATGGCTGTTTTATGTTGGGGTTATGTCTTTTATTTTATGTACTTAGAAATTATTTGTCAAGATGGATAATAAGTGAATTTAGTTTTGTAGTTGGTTTTTGATGTGATGTAACCAAACTATTTCTCCGCTACAATAAAAGTGGTTTTTATTTTCCAAGTACCAATATATTTATCTGTCTTGTTTACTTTTCTTTTCTATACACAATAAACGCTCCATCAAAATTAAGCCATTCCCTTTGTGAGTGACCTTAATGGAGATGGGGTGTCACACGTGGTATCAGAACTGAAGGTTACTAGAATAGATAAGATATTTTGAAAAACTATTTTTCCAAAAAGCATTTTCATAAAGGATACTTTCAAAAATACGTTTTAAGGAGAGTATTTTCAAGAGGAAAGTTTATTTTAGAAACATAACACCCAAGAGCCATATATCATTCTTTTGAATTCTCCGTTTGAATCTCTTTATTTTCTTTTCAGCATGTCTGGAATTCCCGAGATACCCGAGGGGATACCTATACCAGGATGGTTAAGAAGGTATCTGGAAGCTAAGGCCAATGTCATAGGCCCAGCAAATGCTCCTCCTCCTCCTCTCTGTGTTGATACTTTCTCAAAGATATGCAAGGACTTCCGGGAAATGGGCGGAAAACCTTTTCACGGGCCGGAGACGTTTGTTGAAGCTCGAAATTGGATAAAGGAGGTGGAAGAATTGTTTGGAATCTTTGAGGTGGAAGATGGAAGAAAGGTCCAATTAGCTGTCTGGTTAATGAAGGATGAGGCCTCGTTTTGGTGGGAGGTCACTAATGGAGAGCGTCCAGTTGATGCATGGTCGGATTTCAGGTGTAGGTTTGAGGCAAAGTTTCTCTCACGGGCCGAAGAGAATCTATACATGGAAAGGTTTTTGGCATTGAGGCAGGGAAATCTATCAGTGAAGGAGTACATCAACAAGTTCAATCAGTTGGCGAGATTTGGCTTAGACTTGGTGAATACACCCGAAAAGAAGGCCCTGAGATTTGTTAAGGGTTTAAACGAGCCTCTACATGGGTTAGCTATGACCCACATCCCTATAGGGTCCACCTATGAGAGACTGGTTGACATGGCGATTATGCATGAAGAGAAGAAAGGCGCCAATGCTGATAAGGCACCTGAGAAGAAAGGGGATCAAAAGAAACCACAACAGCAACAGCAGAACAAGAAGGGTGGTAAAGACAACAATGGCAAGGGAAAGAAAAGATGCTTTAACTATGGGACACCAGGCCATCTTAGCAAAGACTGTAGGAAGAAGAAGAAGAATGGTTGTTTCCACTCTGGCGAGGCAGGACATTTGATTAAGGACTGCCCAAAGAAAGGGAAGAGTGCAGGGCCTACCTCTGGAGGGCAGATTTAGGATCCCATGGCACCAGGGCAGGAAAGGGGGCAGGTCCAGGCACTTGTGGCTCCACCGCTGCAAGAACGAGGTAGAATGATTTCCGTTGAAAGTTTAGTTTATCTTTTTGATTATCCTGTTCACACACTCATTGATTCTGGTGCATCGCACTCTTTTATATCTACTGCTTTAGTTGAGTCACTACACCTAAACACCAGTATAGTAGAGGATCCCTTAGTTGTTTCAAATCCAATTGGGGGCTCAGCCTATTTGTCGATGATTTGTTTGGATTTGGAAATTTCTATACTTAGCGTTGGGTTTAGATGTGATGCTTATGTTTTGGGCTTCACGGGCTATGGCTTAATTCTGGGCATGGATTGGTTATCCAGTAATGAAGCCGTCCTAGATTGTGAAATGAGAGAGGTTCGGCTTATAACTCGCTTGGGCAACACTCTCGAAATCTCTTGTAATCCCATGAATTCTGTTATGCTAAGTTATCTAGAATCGCTTGACGCGTCTGTTGAGAATTTGCAGTCTGTTAGAGTGGTCCGTGAATACTCGGATGTCTTTGAGGAAGTAGAGGGCTTGCCTCTGAAGCGGGAGATAGACTTCCGCATATACCTAGTTGATAACGCAAAACCCGTTGCTTTACCCGTTAGACACATGGCTCCAAGGGAGAGAAAGGAACTTAGCAAGCAAGTTAAGGAGCTACTAGGAAAAGGGTTTATTAGGCAGAGTATTTCTGAATGGGGTGCTCCAGTGGTGTTCGCAACCAAAGCAGACGGTTCACTTCGCCTATGCGTTGATTATATGGAGCTAAACAAGCTGACTATGAAGAATTGGCACCCACTGCCAAGAATAGACGGTTTGTTCGATCAGCTTGTAGGTGCAACAGTTTTCTCCCAATTAGATCTAGCTACCGGATTTCATCAGCTAAGAGTGGCTGAAGATAGCATTGATAAGACCGCGTTCACAACCCCGGATGGTTTCTTCGAATGGCTCGTCATGCCTTTCGGCTTGACAAACGCACTTGCTTATTTCGTCGATTGGATGAATAGAGTGTTCCGGGAATTTCTCAATAAATTCGTGGTGGTCTTCGTTGATGATATTCTGATTTTCTCTAAGAATGAGGAAGAGCATGCTTTGCATTTAAGGGAAGTCATGGATACTCTCCATGCACATTAGTTAAAAGAAAAATTCTCCAAGTGCCACTTCTGGAGGGAAGAAGTAAGATTTCTTGGGCATGTGGTGTCCATAGAAGGGTTAGCTGTGAACCCCGCAAAAGTAGTTGCGGTCCAGGGTTGGAAGGTTCCAAAGAATGCAACCGAAGTCCGAAGTTTTCTTGGACTAGCAGGATTTTATCGCAAGTTCATTAAAGACTTTGCAAAAATCTCAGCTCCACTTACAAGGTTAACAAAGAAGAACCTGACTTTCACTTGGGAATTGGATTGCGAATTCGCTTTCCAACGGTTGAAGAGGGCCCTGACAACAGTCCCAGTTTTGACATTACCAGATGGGAGCAAGATGTTTACGGTATACACAGATGCATGCGGTACGGGACTACGCACTGTTTTGATGCAAGAGGGGAAGGTAGTAGCTTATGGTGGAAGGCAGTTGAAAGTGCATGAGAAAAACTACCCAACCAACGATCTAGAGTTAGCAGCCATCGTTTTTGCGCTAAAGTCTTGGCGCCACTATCTCTTAGGTGAGAAATTTGAATTGTATACTGACCATAAATTGTTGAAGTACCTTTTCTCGTAGAAAGACCTCAATCTAAGGCAGCAAAGATGGATGGAGTTTCTCGCCTCATACGACTTTGAGATCTCCTATACTCCTGGCAATGGCAATGTAGTAGTAGGCGCCCTAAGTAGAAAGAAGCTGACCTTAAGTCCTCTCTTTGTAGAAAGGAAAAGTTTGTAGTACATAGCAAATTTTGATTTTAGACCCTCCGTTGATTATGTGACTAACTTGATGGCAATGCTAGAGGTGCGGCCTACTTTGTTGGACTCAATAGGAACCGCGCAACGTGAAGACCCTCGGCTACTTGATGTGATAGATAAGCTGATTTGGGGAGAGACTTCTAGTCACCTCAATAGATACTCCATCGATGATGAGGGTTGATTGAGACAGGATGGAAGACTATGCATCCCGCAAGTAAGAGATTTGGTGAAGATGGTTCTGGAAGAAGCACACCGTTCCAAGATGACCATACACCCCAGTGGAGACAAGATGTATAAAGATATCAAACGAGTTTTCTTTTGGAATGGCATGAAGAGGGATATAGCTGAATTTGTTTCGAAATGCATGATATGCCAGCAAGTCAAGGCGAAGCAAAAGAAGCCTGGCGGTTTGCTTCATCCTCTAGAAGTTCCGCATTGGAAATGGGAAAGCATCTCGATGGACTTTGTTGAAGGGTTTCCTAGGTCAAGAAGGGGCAATACCAGTATTTGGGTAATAGTGGACAGGCTCACGAAAAGCGCACATTTTGTACCTGTCAAGAGTAGGAGAACCGCCTCGTCTTTAGCCTCCATTTGTCTTAAGGAGATACTTCGACTCCAAGGGATACCCTCCAGTATAGTGAGTGATCGAGACCCTATCTTTACAAGCGAGTTCTAGAGGAGTTTGCAAGAGGCCGTAGGCACACAGCTATGTTTAAGCACAGCCTATCACCCTCAAACCGATGGTCAGACGGAAAGGGTGAATAGAGTACTGGAAGAGACTTTGGGGGATCTTGGGAGGATCATCTCCCTTTGGTGGAATTCGCTTATAATAATAGCTACCAAGCCACTATAGGCATGGCACCCTTCGAAGCTTTATATGGAAGGCCATGTCGATCACCAACTTGTTGGTGGGGGTCCATAGATAAACTTATACTTGGGGCGGACATGATTAGAGAGACTTCAGAGAAAGTGGACTTGATACGAAGGAGAATGAAGACTGCCCAAGATAGACAGAAATCCTAGGCAGACAATAGAAGGACCGACCTTGAGTTTGAGGTTGGGGATAAGGTGTTCCTTAAAGTATCTCCTTTGAGGAATGTCATCCGCTTTGGGTCCGTAAGAAAGTTGGCACCACGATTTGTAGGACCATTTCCTATCATCAAAAGGATTGGGACGATGGCCTACAGAGTAGAGCTACCTGAAATACTGGCTGGAGTTCATAATGTTTTTCATGTCTCTCAGCTACGGAAGTGCTTACATGAGTCGGCAGAAGTTGTGGAGCCAAGCATACTAGAGGAAGTCGAACAAGAAGAAACTGTGAGGAGAGTTCCAACTCGTATCTTGGGGATGGAAGTCAAAAAGCTATGCAACCATAAAGTTAAGCTTGTCAAAGTTCAATGGAGCGACGCCGAGGAAGACGCGACTTGGGAGACTGAGGCCAAAATACGTGCAGCCTACCCTTTTCTTTTTGAGGGTACATCTTTGATCTCTTTTTCCTTAAGTTTATTCAAGCCTGTATCTACCTTTTAAGTTTATCTCCTCGGTCATATTATTTATCCTTAGGTAGAGGCCAATGGATGTAAACATGTATTTGAAACAAGTTATGATTGATGGATGCTAGTGAATGCAAGTGTTTGCTAGTGGTTGCTTGTGGATGCATATACACACATATTAGACACTAGACTGGCTCAATCACTTTCATACTGCATATAAATGTGTGCTTATTTAGGGTAATGGATGTATAATGGTTGTGTTATCATATGGATGATGCATTCAGATGAATGGTTGTGCACGGATGTAGAAATAATATGTATCATTAGGGATCTTTTGCATACATAATGGACGATGGCACTACCATAATTTGCATTAAGGAGGTCAACTGAATTAGTAGACCGCCTGATTTTGCATTAGATACAGACATGTACACACACTGTGCATATAAACATGAAAGCATTAGAAGTCTTTTAAGGACAATGGATGCCTGTGTTTGATGGTTGAGTAGATGGATGATTGGATGGTAGGATATGTATTCTTCGTAACTTGAAGATTTCGGGGTCGAAATCCTTTAAGGAGGGGAGAATGTAACACTCCGTATTTTCTGTTAACATTAAACTAACGAATTTAGGAATAATTAATTTTAAATGTGAGAACCAAGAGAAACGGGTTACACCATTGCATTCGTCTCGGAATTCTGGTTGAGATAGAGTTTGAGTTTGCGTAAATTGGACTTCGTATGAAGAAGTTAGGGCTATCGGAAGTTTCCAGAAATGCTAATATAAATTCAAAAACGAATTCAGATTCTGAACCGGGCAGGGCGGGAAATTTCCCGCCCCAGGCCAGGTTGACTAGGGGGTCGACCTTTGTGTCGACCTACCTTATAGGTCGACCTGGGGGTCGACCTACCCCCTCGGGCAGATTTGAATTAAGCCCAATTCTGATCTGCTGCTGAGTCATTAGGGTTGAGTTGTCTTTTTGGATGGTTCAGGTTGCTTCTAGGTTGATCAGATGGCCTAAATTAATCTTAATCTCTATATAAACACATGTAGACTCAAAATCTAAAACCTAATAAAAATTAGAACCATGGTCGTCATGTTATCACCCTGCAACCTAGAGTAGCCGCCACCAACTAGGAGCAAAGAAAAGCTAATCAACTCAATTCAACTCAAGTCTATAACAATAACAACAATGAATTTTTCTACTTTAAAGGCGAGCTAAATCAATTTCAGAACACATATCCCAGAACTCAAGACCTTCCTTGAGTTGTGAGTACAATTTCTTTAATACGATAATTAACAAATTAATTGGGTTGAGTTATAATTTGGGTTATATGGCTATGTTTGTGAAACATTGGAAAAATTTGATATTTTGTGAATATATGCTAGTTGTTCATAATGATAGTTTTTGTTGTGGATTCCTTTGTATATGCCCAATCACCTATGTTCAACTTGATTCATGTTTGACATCATTTTATATGCAAGTTTGGGTGTAGATTATATGCTAGTTTCTATGTGAATTGTACACAAGTTTACATGTGAACCAAGTAAAATGACTATATGCATGTTTAGGTTGAAATTGGATTCACATATATGCAAGTTTACACCTTTAGGTTTAGACCTATGACGTACATAGTTTTATGCAAGTTTGTGACTATGGCCCATGCAAGTTTTGGGTGATAACTATATTCATATATGCAAATTTTGGGTGAAAACTATATTCATATATGCAAGTTTGGGTGAAAACTATATTCAAATATGCAAGTTCACACCTTTAGGCCTATGTTTAGATTCATGACAATACCAAGTTTATGCTAGATATGTTGTAATCCTTATTTGTAAGTTAGATCCATTTTATATGTTATACAAATTTGCGGTGTTTCTTCCCTTTTATGTGTTAGACTAATTGGTAGTCTAATATATATGTGTCATGATAAGCGAACGAACAATGTGGGGACGATGGGGGTAATATTGAATATACACATATTGATAATTGGCATGTAATGGCCTTAAAAGGCATACAATTAATTTGAGGCAATAACCGGTATAATTTGTATACCTGAAATAAATGGACATAATTTAGGTGACAATTATGGACATAAGTATATTTGGAATTTATTTACAAATTTGAATAGGGATATTAATCCACTTTGGGGTTAAATAAAGATGTGTAATAATAAACCGCCTAAGACACGAGGTTAGACTCTTTTGTGGTGTAAGACTGCCTGACCCGCCCGACAAATCCAGCAGCCACAAATGCCAGTCTAATGTGAGAGGTCAAAGGCATGAATTAAATGCGTAACAGTTGTAAAGACACGAGGTTAGGCTCGTTTGCGGTATAAGACTGCCCGGACCCGCCCGGCAAATCCAGCAACCGCAAATGCCAGTCTAATGTGGGAGGTCTTTACAAGGTTACGGTTCTAATGAATTAAGTAACACTTAACCAGATAAACATGTGGTGGGATATGGGAGGTTAAGTGGGTGCCTTGTGTGGCATATGAAATCAAGTGGGTGCCTTGGGTGGCATGTGAAATACGATTAGATGCACTTAACCAAGTGAAACATGTAAGAAGACATGAATAGAATGAGGTTAAGTGGGGAAACCTTAATGGGGACCAAGCATAAGTGGAAGGCTTGTGTCAGGCATGGGGGGCCTTATCAGACCAGTAAACCATTAAGTATCTTTGTGGGCTCGACCCAAGTCGAGGACGGGACACGCGTACTGGGTTAGATTGTAAGAGGTCAAACGGGTTAGCGGTGGCAACGCAAGTCCAATGGGGTCATGTGTGTGTGTGGGCCCTGGCTGGTAGGTAAGACGTTGTTGCATCATGTAGGTATAAGCCATGCATCTTTGGTGGTATCGGGTTGCCGCTTTGGGGAGTGATACACACCACTGTGGGACCAGCACGGGTATCTACGAGTTAGGGAGCCGATCGAATGGGGGTAGTGGTTACAACTAGTGGAGATAGGGGCAGACGACACCTATGAAGGTAGCTAGGGGTACACGAAACTACCATTATCATTATTAAGTTCTGTAGGCGGGATCAACTTTTAGGGTGCTTAGTGTGGTGCAATGTAGTAATTATCTTATAGTGATTAGGTGCTCCTTTAACGTTATCTTTGTTCATCTTATTTCCTTTTTTTGCTTTGTCATGCTCATTGGTTCACAGTCGTTTCCTTATTTTCTAGCTTATGCCTTATCCTAGTTACTTTAATGATTATATTGTTAAAGTTATTGCACTCGCCAGACATTATGTCTGACCCCCTTTTGTTTCCACCTCTTTTCTTCCCCCCCCCCCCCCAGGTGCTCAGGGTGGAACTAGTTCTAGTGGAGCTTGATTTGGACAACTTTATCTCTTTCTTTTGGAAGTTGCTTGGATTGCTGAAGTAAAGTTCAGCCTATCTTATTTATGGATATTTTATGTTGGGGTTATGTCTTTTATTTTATGTACTCAGAACTTATTTGTCAAGATGGATAATAAGTGTATTTGGTTTTCGATGTGATGTAACCAATCTATTTCTCCACTGCAATAAAGTGGTTTTTATTTTCCAAGTACCAATATATTTATCTGTCTTATTTACTTTTCTGTTCTATACACAATAAACGCTCCACCAAAATTAAGGCATTCCCTTTGTGAGTGACCTTAATGCAGATGGGATGTCACAAAAGTTAAATCTGGGCACCGCTTATCATCCTCAAACAGATGGGCAGACTAAGAGGGTAAACTGTATACCGGAAGACTTGTTGCAAGCTTATATTCTTGATTTTGGCGGGTCATGGGAAGATCACTTGCATTTGGTTGATTTTTCATTTAATAACAATTACCAAGCAAGCTTACAAATGTCGCCATTCGAAGCATTGTATGGCAGGCTATGTAGATCCCCCGCATGTTGGGTAGAACCAGGCAATCTTCTAGTATTGGGACCCAACATGATTCGAGAAGCTTCGGATAAAGTCGATTTCATTAAGAAGTGGCTTCAGACAGCTCAGAGCCGACAGAAGAGTTATGAAAATTAAAGAAGAAGGGATTTAGAATTTGTTGTTGGCGATTATGTGTACTTGAGAGTTTCCCCATTGAGAGGAGTAGTTTGTTTCGGAAAGACAGGGAAGTTGGCGCCTAGATTTATTGGTTCATTCCCTATACTCGAAAGGATTGGAACTCTTGCTTACAGGGTTCAGTTACCTGACTGGTTGCCAGGAGTACATGATGTATTTCACATGTCTCAACTTCGGAAGCATGTATATGACCCAGATCTGATTGTGGAGGAAGCAACACAACAAGATTTGGAGATTACCCCAAGATTAGCAGTGAGAAGAGAGTCAGTAAAGATTATTGGCAAAGAAACTTGAGTTCTGAGAAACAAGAAGATACACTTAGTAAAAGTAAAGTAGAGCGGAGATCCTAGAGACTGTACATGGGAGACGGAAGATAGCAATAAGCAGACTTATCCCAAGTGCAGAGTGGACATCTCTGATTAGCTCTGGTGCAAGGTACATTAACATTATTTTGCATTTCCGTTTTGTTTCCTACTTTACTGTTGTTTACTTTTCGGGGACGAAAAGTTTTTAAGTGGAGGAGATTGTAACAACCTGGAAAATCAGAACCAATTTAAAATTTTTATTTTAAGGAATTTTAACAGAAATTTGGTCAGAATTTAAAAATTCCATTTTTAAATAATAATAATAAAGCCCTTAAAAATAGCCAATTTGCAAACGACCTCCGTTTTCGACGAAACCACTTTTATTGGATCCGGAATGTCAAGTTATTATTAGATTCCAAATTTCCTAATTTTTGGAGTCAATATGTGAGCGTGGCAAAAGAAAATGTGTTTTGTCAATTTCAATTTGGATCGACCAGAAAATGGTCATTTTTCAAACGGTCTCCAAATTCGATGAAATTAGTTTTGTTACGACCGTATCGTCAAAACAAAGCCAGATATAATTTTTTTGAAAATTTTGGAGTCCGTATGTGGCCCCGGTAAATTAAAATGTACGTTTAAATTCAATATATATTGATTTATACTTTAATTTTGATAAAAACTGATCATAACAGTCAAATTGGCTTATGGAATATATCCCATTGTGTCCGGAATGGGAGTATTTGGCCAGGGGCGACAGTCGTTGGGTTTGGTTTGGAGTTCGGTGTCTTAAACCACTATTTACAAATTAATTATTATTAAATATAATATTTATATATTTATATATATTAAATTAGAAACCCTAGTTCTCTTCAAAAATAAAACCGCCGCCATCTCGTATTGAACAAACAGAATGGTTCGAATTTCCTCCTCAAATTTCACAAAATCCATGGCGAACTAAAACAAGAAATCAAAGCAAGGATTAAAGAGAAATCTCCGATCTTCGATTCTGTTTTGGTTTGATAAGGTTTCATCGCCGTTCCTACTCAAAACCGCTGTTCAAAGTCGCGAGTTTCCTTCTCCGTTTCAGGCATCCAACCAACGTCGAGTTCACCGTGGTCGGGGGAAGAGGCGCGCCTCTCGTAGCCCCTCCGTGTGGTAGTGGTCGATCGACACCAAGCTTCACGGATTGTCTGAAAATCCGAACCCTAGTTTTGAATGTTCAAGGAAAACGATAGCTTTGGTTTTTGAAGAAGAAGGTTGACTTTTTTTTATTTAATTTTTATATTAATTAACTCTAAATTGTCGTGAACCTTTAAAAATACATAACTTTTTGACATGATGTCGAAATCTAATGAAACAGGAACCTTTGGACTCGTGGCAACGTATTCTACATTCTAGAAGAAACCGGAGAATTTTTGGAGCTTTCTACAATTTTAGAATGAATAAAAAGCAAAGTGAGATTTCTGAATTCAAAAATAAACGAATAAAATTATATTAAGTTGCAGACGGAGTTTAGTAGCTTCCAACACTGTCGTCCACGGACCATAGACGACTTGATTGTATTGTGGTGTGAAATTGATTGTGATTGTGGATAATTGATTATGGTTGAAAAGAAATTGATTATGTTTGTGGAAAATTCACAATGTTGTGAAAATGAATTGTATTGTGGAAATTATAATAAAATAAAACCCTTATATCGGCGCGAGGCCTAGGACAGCAGAGGAGCCGTACTAGGGATGGTGCCGGTTTTAATTACCCTGCCGTTATAATACCGAAATTTTCTGAAATATTCATGTGTTGTAAAATATTCATATTTGAAATGAAATTTGTTTGAACAATAAAAATTAACATTTTATTGCATATAAGAAATATGGAAAAATGTTCATTGTTTTGAAATAAAAATAAGTTAACAATAAAAATTAACATTTTATTGCATATAAGAAATATGGAAAAATGTTCATGGTTTTGAAATAAAAATAAGTTAACAATAAAAATTAACATTTATATTGCATATAAGAAATATGGAAAAATGTTCATTGTTTTGAAATAAAAATAAGTTAAAAATAAAATTAACATTTTTGTTGCATATAAGAAATATTGAAAAATGTTCATTGTTTTGAAATAAAAATAAGTTAACAATAAAAATTAACATTTTTATTGCAAATAAGAATATGGAAAAATGATCTTTTTTTGCAAAAGAAAAGTTAACAATAAAAATTTACATTTTATTGTGTATAAGAAATAATGAAAATATTCATTGTTTGGAATTAAATGATTGACCAATAAGGATATCATTTTTATTGTATGAATGACTCTTAAAAAAAAGATTCAAGTTGGATAAAAAGGTTGTAACATTAAAATTTACATTTTTATTGTATGAATGATTCTTTAGAAAGGATTCAAGTTGGATCAAAAGGTTGTAACATTAAAATTACATTTTTAACGTAAGTATGATTTATTAAAAAGATTCATTGTTCGATAAAATATGTTAAGATAAAGAATTACATTTTTATGTAAAATGGAATCATTAGAAAACCACTAAGTTGTTCGATAAAATATGTTAACATAAAGAATTACATTTTTTATGTAAACTTAAATCATTAGAAAATATTCATTGTTCGATAAAATATGTTAACATAAAGAATTACATTTTTATGTAAAATGGAATCATTAGAAAAGATTCATTGTTCGATAAAATATGTTAACATAAAGAATTACTTTTTATGTAAAATGGAATCATTTGAAAAGATTCATTGTTCGATAATATATGTTAACATAAAGAATTACATTTTTTATGTAAAATTTAATCATTAGGATGGATTCAAGTTTGATAAAAATGATGTAACATTAAAAATTACATTTTTACTGTAAGTATGATTCATTAGAAAGGATTCAAGTTTAATAAAAATGATGTAACATAAAAAAAAATTACATTTTAATGTAAGAATGGTTCATTAAAAAGGATCATTGGTTGAAAATGTTTTGTTAGA
The DNA here is from genome assembly GCA_030737875.1 of Allium sativum. Taxonomy (NCBI): domain Eukaryota; kingdom Viridiplantae; phylum Streptophyta; class Magnoliopsida; order Asparagales; family Amaryllidaceae; genus Allium; species Allium sativum. Next base: position 652,688,824 of record CM060921.1, read on the forward strand.
TTAAAACATTGTGTATTAACATGTTGGTAAAGTGAAAAAGAATCATTTGTTAAACATTATTCATTAACATGTTAGCAAAGTAAGATAATGTTAATTACATGTTAGAGAATAAGTGGTTCTGAAATCGTCGAACGAATTATATATATATATATAAATTAAAATAAAACGAATCGCGCAGCTACAGTTCGCGATTTGGAATCGTAATTTTAAACGATTATACCGGAAGATCCGACCGTCGAATTTTCCCAAATCTGGAACCGTTCGGTTCGCTTTGGAAAGATCTTTCCAACGATATAAAATTTGCTAAGATCCAACTGTTATATTTTAAAAAATGCATAATTCAAATTTTAATAAAAACAGTGTCAGGGCCGCGTAATGATCTGGAGCGTCATTTAATTAAAAGGGGTTATTTTTATATAAATAAAATAGCGATAAATCATTATAAAATATTATAAACGATATGGAATGAAAAGAAATGTTTTGATATATATACGCGAATTATTTGAAAATGGCGAGTTAATTCTCATTTCAAATAATTAATCGACGATTATAAGTCGAAGATATTGAAGACGTTGGTTGAAGATCGGCGTTTTTCACATCGAATGGATGACTACTGATGCCCTGGATTGGTTATCTCCCAAGGGTTAAAGTGGTAGTCATCCGGACGTACTTGTTGATTGTCTGGATATGTGAGAGCCTCTCTTCCGTATTGGGCATATGGAACGAGGAATAAGGTGTCTCCGGTTTTGTTCAGACCCAGCACGGACTTGTAAATGGATGTGTGTCTGACACTGGATTTTATTTTGTGCTGATTGATTTCTATTAAATATATATCTGTTTGGTGGTGGAGAATTTATTCTCTTGCTTACCACCCTTCTCTGAGACGTGCGAGCCCAGAGGTTATATATTGATAGACATCAGTCGCATGGCATGAATTGTTAGTGTGTCTTGCCAAGATGCAAATGATCAAGCTTTTGTTGAAAAGCATAGCCTTGTGGTTGATGATCAAAGCACAACTTTAATTAGCATGGCTTTGTGTATAGCAATTATTCGCGAGCCTCACACCCCGGTATGAACCAGAAACGGGAGAAGGACCCCAGGGAGAACATGCGTTTCTTTCTAGCTAGAAGTGGTGTCATGGTATGGAGCCTAGACATTTTTACTTATGTGGATGATGGAAAGCGAGGTACCTCGGATTTGAGTCCCTAGTGGTTCTTGATTTACGCCCCATAAGGCGCGGAAACATATTGTTCAGGAATAACCGCTCTACTAACATATGCATGGACCGGCCCTAGCGCTCCTAAGGGATTGATTGAGTACTTTCCCTTAGGCTCGTGCTAGAGAGTCTCGAATTCGGTAAGGACGATCCTTTGCCTTGGTTCATGATGGAAATCCAACTTCCAATACGACATCATGCGGTTTTGATTGTAAACCTATATATGGCGACATGATATATGGTACCCATGCCGTCTATGATCGATACATTATGATTGAATTTTTTTTGAAACATACAGACACTAATAATAATATCAAATGACTTTGTTTTATACGTATCAATCATATTTGACCATTATAAGGTAAAACTCTATCCTCCGGTTTGCGTTGCATTATGTGATGGGACTTGAGTCTTATAATGGCTTCATTTTTCTATAAAGCATTGCGTTGTTTAATGATTTACTTTATTTCATGCACTGGCAATCCAATGGAGTAAACCCGTTCCGCTTTAGCGGCATGGTCCTGTGATTAGCCTTATTATTAAATAAGTTAAGTAGATTTCTCATACCAGTCCCATGACTGACTCGTAGTTTGTTTCACTTTGCAAACTTGGGTGCCCTCTATTCCACACAGGCATCCTCATATTCAGGTTTTAGCAGACTCATTCTAGATAGATATTGAGCTAAAGATGGATTCTATCATTTCTATTATGTTTTTCAGACTTCATTTAGTATATTAGGTTTAATTCCGCTGCAGACATTTTATATTAAGCTGAAATTGCATTATGTACTAAGTATGATCCTATTATGCTGTGTGACTCTGATGTTAATTTTAATTCCAGTGTAACTTTGATGTACTTTATCAAGTGTAATTCTATGATTCTGTTCTGCTGTTATTGTTTATGTGTTATATTCCAATGATTATCCTTGCTTCCATTGCATGGGGGTTTGGGGTCATCACAAGCCATAGCCTCTAGATACCTATGGAACCAGCCTGGTATCGTAACCCCCTCAGGAATATTAGGTTCCCCGGACATGCTGAAAAGAACAGGAAAGGGATTTAGACAAAGGATCGAAAGATATTACATATGGCTTTGGGGAATATGTTTTCCAAAACAGACTTTTTTTAAATGCTTTCTTTTAAAACGTTTTTGAACATAATTTTCAAAAACTTTTATCTAATCTGGTAACCTTCAACTCGGATACCATGTGTGACGCACCACGTCCATTAATGTCACTCATTAAGAGAATGCATTAAGTTTTGTGAAGCGTTATAGGTAAACAGAAACATTTCAAGACAGATATAAAATAGCTGTGGAATTTAAAATTTTATTAATGCAGAAAACATAACATCGTGGTTCAAAACATCATAAGTCTGAAAATACATAAACCCAGTACGTCATCATAAAATTTCTGTCTTGTACTTAAAACATCAGAGTACGATAACAAAAGAAGCATAATTCTACAAACAAAAACATAGCTATAGTAGAAAGGATAAGAACTCGAGCTATACATCTAAGAAGAATAAAAGCAGAATCCTAGTAAAGCTTGAGTATTCCCACCCTGAGAACCTGGAGAGGAGGGGGAAATGGAAGTAAAAGAAGAGGAAACAACATGGGTCAGGCATAAAGTGTAACACCCCGTATTTTCTATGAATGTATAAGTAACAAATTAAAATATACTTAATTTTTAGGAGAAGAATTAAGGGAAATGGGTTGCGCCATTGCGTTCGTATCGAAATTCTGCTTGAGATAGAGTCTGAGTTTGTGTAAAACGGATACCGTATGAAGAAGATATGGACGAACGAAGTTAGGTAGAAAAACCGGAAACAGGCCAGAATACACTGGTGTACTTGTGAAGTGCGCCAGTACAAAAATACACTGGCGCACCTGCCAAATGCGCCCATACCAATCCAGCACGGAATTCTGGAGTGTTCTGTGATGACGTGTCTTCTTCTGAGTGGCTGGATGACCTGTCTTCGAGCTGGGTGGTTCTGATGACTTCTGGACTGATCTGAAGGCTCTAAATCACCCTATTCTCCTATAAAAACACCCGCAAACCTCACTTTCTCTTCACACAATTTCATTCTGCCTATACTCTGCATCTATAATAAATAAATAAAATAATGGCGTCGTTACTCTGCTGGGATCAAAACTAGAACTAGTGCATCTTCTTCCAAATATGCATAAGATTAAAAGAGAACTACTGCAACTCTTCTACTATAATCCAATCAAGGCAAGTGCAGTTATTTTCCGATATGAATTTTAATCATGATCTTGACATAATTATAAAACTGAATCTGAGATTATGCCCTTTTTCTATTTATCAGATATGTTACTCTGTTTTATTATTCTGCTTGTTATGTATTTATTCCTCCTTTCTTTCTTTTTGTTTGATAGCCAGGCTACCACGAGCCTGAGCCAGATCTCATTAGAGATGAACGCATAAACACTAAATTTGGGAAGAATATTGAATGAGGCATATTTGGGCATAATTGATTTGTAACAAATTTGAGGATACAACACATGTTGTAATTCTAGACATAAATTTGAGGCATATTATATAAGACGATCTATGACTTGGAAGGAGAGGATTATTGTGACTTGGAACATAAAGAACATAGGCTGAACTTAGAACATAAATTTGAGATATATAATTGGGCATGTTGTATTTAAAACATAAGGTGTATTTAACATATGTCTTGAGTTTTGAGGCATAAAGAATATAGGACATATGACTTGGGATTTGTGGCGTAAAGTTTAACTGTGAAAATGTAACTGATTTGGATGCATAGTACAAGTTGTAATTCAAGATCTAGATCTGGACATACTATATATATTATAGTCTGAAATTTGGAAAAAAGAGAATTAATTTGCATTTAACTTAGGTGTAAAGGTCCATATTAAGTTTGGATAATGATTAAGTGTGAATACACCTAAGTAAAGGGTTTTTTTGGATATGTGACAAGCATTGTAATCAATGGCTATATTTGGAATAATTTATATGTAAGGTTTTTAGAGAATATTCCGAACTATGCAAGTTTAACTAAAAATTGGGACATATGTTATATGGTGGATTATGACCATAATTTGGGCATATAAGTTTAGGCTTACCTTATGAATTAGGCAAGATATGTGAATAGGACTTTAAGGAATGTTTAAATCGGCTAAAGTTGTTATTTGCTTATTATGTTAAATTTGCCTAATCTGCTAAACCTGTTACCTGTTTAATCTGTTGAATTGCCTAAACTGTTACATACGTTGAATCGCCTAATCTGCTAATTTTGCCTAATCTGCTAAATCTGTTGAGTTGCCTAATCAGCTAAATCTGTTGAACCGCCTGAGCTGCTAAATCAGTTAAATCTGTTGAAAAGATGAATGATTGTAAAAACATGTTGATTTGTTTAATCTGCTGCAACTTGAAAAGAAGTCAAATCTGTTAAATTGAACTAATTAGTCTGATATTCGTATAATTTGTAATGGAATAAACTCGTTAAAATAAAAATGCTGAGACACGAGGTTAGACTCATGTTTGCGGTAGAAGCCTGCCCGGACCCAACCGGCTTAACCAGCAACCGCAAACTGCTAGTCTAATGTGAGAGGTCGTAGGCATAACTAAAATATGCTTAGACACGTGGTTAGGTCTGGCTTGTGGCAGAAGTCTGCCCGTAACAGCCCGGCTTATCCAGCGGCCACAAGCTACCGACCTAATGTGAGAGGTATGCGCATTAATATTTAATTAATGCAAATCTGAGATAAATATGATGTCTAAAACCTGTTGGGTAGATAAGGCTAAACCAACTGGACTGATGAATTAATAAACCTGTTTCGTGAATCTGTAGGCCCAATACAAAGTTAGACATTCTGTAAGTCTGTTAAAACTATACATCTAATCCGTTACTCTGAAAACCTGTTGACTTGATTTTCTGGTCTGTGAACTAGTTGATTCTGAACTCTGTAGGCCTAAAACCTGTAAACAAGTTAATCTGAAATCTGTTAGTCTAAGGACACAAGGTTAGGTGGGAAAATACTTGTGTCATCTATTGTTTGGGACCCATATTAGTCAGTAACCCTTTCTGGTATCAAAACTATGACCCAACAGAAGGTAGGGTACGGGCACGCTTACTGAACTAATTATAAGTGGTTCATTCTGATAATGGCGAGGGGTGTTGATGGTGCATTCCAACCGGGTCATGTGCGTGCATGGATCCCGGTCTGCCTCTGAGGATGTAAGACGCCGTGACATCTGTAAATAGGTCTGTGTCATTTAAAGGTTGCCACTTTGGGGAGTGATACACCCTTCTGTGGGGCTGGCACAGGGTATTTATGTATTAGGGAGCTGATCGCTTGGGGTAGATTTAGGGTACACTTAGTTCTGTCTGTTTTCGTTGGGGTACCGTCTGTTTCTGTTGGGTGGTAACACCTGTATGTTTCTGCGTGGTACCGTCTGTTGGGGTGTTAAAGGCCCATTTACTAGTGTTCACCTAATTCTAACATTCTGTTTATGTAGGGATTATTCTGTTTCCGTCTCTGATTCCGTTTATGTACCTTCTATCTGTTGGGGTGGTAAAGGCCCATTACTGGCATTCTGTTCCTGTATAGATTATTATGTTCCGTTTCTGTTTCAGTTTGGACATTAGGGTAACGCCTAATCCTGTTATACTAGTATTAGTACAGAGAAGTAAAATATAAGTAAGAAGCATAACTTGGGCTATATCATTCTGTTTCTTCTGTTTAGCTTAAGTATACCAGTTACTCCTGTTGCTGTTGTCTCTTATCCAGCTTTATTTTCATGTCATGATATTATTATCTATTCATATGCTGAAAGTCACTGGACTTGCCAGACTTTTTGTCTGACCTTGCTTGTTTTCGCCCCTTTTCTTTCGTCCCCCCCCCCCCCCAGGTTTTTTTAGGGTGGAAGTATAGGAGCTTGATGCAGATTTTCTCTGCTTGAAGTACCGCTTGGCCTTGGCTCTATCTTTCCATTGCAGTTTATGTTGGGGATTATGATTTTAAAAACTATGCATTATGAAGGGTTTTGTACAAGGCTGATATTTTGTACTTGAATTCTGATATTGTGATTTGAAAAGATGTAACCAAACTTACTTCGGTTTCTGTTGTAATAAAGTTATTTATTTTTCAAGTATTATTTTATCTGTCTTGTAAATTTCTATTCTGTCTAATAAAACGCTCCACCAAAGTTAAGGCATTCCCTTTGTGAGTGACCTTAACGGAGGTGGGGTGTTACACTTGGTATCAGAGCTGAAGGTTACCAGATTTGATAAAAAGTTTTTGAAAACTATTTTCAAAAAGGTTTTAAAAAGGAAGTATTTTCAAAAGGAAAGTTTATTTTGAAAACATAGTCCCCAAATCCATATATCTATCTTTTGATTTTCTGTTTAATCCTTGTTTCTTTATTTTCTGAGTCTCCGGGGCTCCTGGCTTTCTGGGAGGTAACCTCATCGCGACATGGTTCCGTGGGCATGATGAGACTACGGCGCCTGTCGAAGGGCAAAGAAGTGCCTAACTTCCATCTGTAGCCGCAGTAATTTCACTTACGGCTAATCCTCTTTCGAGCTTCATAGGGTTTTCCGCGTGATGGGGGAAACTTTAGAGAAAGACTTGTTAACATGTAAGAAGACTGGTTGTTTTCAGTGCGGTGAGATAGGACATCTGATCAAGGATTGCCCCAGAAGGCAAGGGCAAAGGGTAGAATCTTCTAGAAGGTAGGTGAATGTTCTCGTAGTTGGTGGACAGGATAGAGGTGGAAAATTTTCCGTAGAAAGTTTAATTTCCTTATCTGATCATTCTGGCATTTTAATTCTATAGTTGAGTCTCTGCACTTTAATACTAGTCTTGTTTCTGATCCCGCTATAGTCTCAAACCCCATAAGGGTTATGACTCATCTGTTTGTAATAAGTTGGGGTTTGAGGGCATCTGTGTTGGGCGTGACGCATACATTATGAGTTTTTATCATGCTTAGTTTCCTAAGAATCATTTGGTAATCTGATCTGTATCAGTGGTCTGTAGGTTTCTGAAAAGGATAGGAGTTTTTACTCAAAATGTGAAATAGGTTTCCAGTTGGGCATTTGTTTAATGGGAGTGATTCTCTGAGTATTAATTTGATGTTGATTTCGGTCTTCGGGGTTGATACTTAGAAGTTATTCTCTTAAACCAATGTCTAATTGGAACCTAGCTTTAGTTTTATACTTGCTTCTACAACTCAACTTTATCCTTCGACCTTTAGGTAGAAACTAATGGGTGTAAACATGTGTTTGAGCCATGTTATGTTTGATGGTTGCAAGTGGATGCAAGTGGTTGCTAGTGATTGCTCGTGGATGCATATACACACACTAGGCACTAGATCGGCTCAAAAACACTCTCATACTGCACTTGGATGTGTGTGCATTTTTTTTATGGATACAAAATGGATGACTCAGCACATGGATGTTGCATATGAATAAGCAGTTGTGCACTCATATAGAAATGAATCATATCAAATAGGATTTCTTGCATACATAATTGGACTCATGGAACCAACATGGTTCGCATTGAGGAGGTCAACTGAATCAGTAGACCGCCTGATCTTTGCATTAGATGAGAGACTTATACACACACTTTTGCATATGTTCATACAACATTAGAAGTTTTCTAAGGACAATGGATGCTTGTGGATGATGGTTGAGTAGATGGATGATTGGATGGTAGGACACATTCTTCTTAACTTGAAGATTTCAGGGACGAAATCCTTTAAGGAGGAGGAGAATGTAACACGCTGTATTTTCTGTGAATGTATAAGTAACAAATTAAAATGTACTTAATTTTTAAAAGAAGAATTAAGGGAAATGGGTTGCGCCATTACGTTCGTATCGAAATTATGCTTGAGATAGAGTCCGAGTTTGCGTAAAACGGATACCGTATGAAGAAGATATGGATGAACGAAGTTAGGCAGAAAAACCGGAAACAGGCCAGAATACGCTGGCGCACTTGTGAAGTGCACCAGTACAAAAATACACTGGCGCACCTGCCAACTGCGCCCATACCGATCCAACACGGAATTCTGGAGTGTTCTGTGATGACGTGTCTTCTTCTAAGTGGCTGGATGACCTGACTTCGAGCTGGGTGGTTCTGATGACTTCTGGACTGATCTGAAGGCTCTAAATCACCCAAAATTCTCCTATAAAAACACCCCCAAACCTCACTTTCTCTCCACACAATTCCATTCTGCCTATACTCTGCCTCTATAATAAATAAATAAAATAATGGCGTCGCTACTCTGCTGGGATCAAAACTAGAACTAGTCTGTCTTCTTCCAAATATGAATAAGATTAAAAGAGAACTACTGCAACTCTTCTTCTATAATCCAATCAAGGCAAGTGCAGTTATTTTCCGATATGATTTTAATCATGATCTTGACATAATTATAAAACTGAATCTGAGATTATGCCCTTTTTCTATTTATCAGATCTGTTCCTCTGTTTTATTATTCTGTTTGTTCTGTATTTCTTCCTCCTTTCTTTCTTTTTGTTTGATAGCCAGGCTACCACGAGCCTGAGCCAGATATCATAAGAGATGAACGCATAAATACTAAATTTGGGAAGAATATTGAATGAGGCATATTTGGGCATAATTGATTTGTAACTAATTTGAGCATACAATACGTGTTATAATTCTGGACATAAATTTCAGGCATATTGTATAAGACGATCTATGACTTGGAAGGAGAGGATTATTGTGACTTGGAACATAAAGAACATGGGTTGAACTTAGAACATAAATTTGAGATATATAATTGGGCATGTTGTATTTAAAACATAAGGTGTATTTAACATATGTCTTGAGTTTTGAGGCATAAAGAATATTGGACATATGACTTGGGATTTGTGGCGTAAAGTTTAACTGTGAACATGTAACTGATTTGGATGCATAGTACAAGTTGTAATTCAAGATCTAGATCTGGACATACTATATATATTATAGTCTGAAATTTAGAAAAAAGAGAATTAATTTGCATTTAACTTAGGTGTAAAGGTCCATATTAAGATTGGATAATGATTAAGTGTGAATACACCTAAGTAAGGGTTTTTTCTGGATATGTGACATGCATTGTAATCAATGGCTATATTTGGTATAATTTATATGTATGGTTTTTGGAGAATATTCTGAACTATGCAAGTTTAACTAAAAATTGGGACATATGTTATACGGTGGATTATGACCATAATTTGGGCATATAAGTTTAGGCTTACCTTATGAATTAGGCAAGATATGTGAATAGGACTTTAAGGAATGTTTAAATCGGCTAAAGCTGTTATCTGCTTATTATGTTAAATTTGCCTAATCTGCTAAACCTGTTACCTGTTTAATCTGTTGAATTGCCTAAACTGTTACATATGTTGAATCGCCTAGTCTTCTAATTTTGCCTAATCTGCTATATCTGTTGAGTTGCCTAATCAGCTAAATCTATTGAACCGCCTGAGCTGCTAAATCAGTTAAATCTGTTGAAAAGATGAATGATTGTAATTTGTGTAAAACATGTTGATTTGTTTAATCTGCTGCAACTTGAAAAGAAGTCAAATCTGTTAAATTGACATAATTAGTCTGATATTCGTATAATTTGTAATGGAATAAACTCGTTAAAATAAAAATGCTGAGACACGAGGTTAGACTCATGTTTGCGGTAGAAGCCTGCCCGGACCCAACCGGTTTAACCAGCAACCGCAAACTGCTAGTCTAATGTGAGAGGTCGTAGGCATAACTAAAATATGCTTAGAAACGAGGTTAGGTCTGGCTTGTGGCAGAAGTCTGCCCGGAACCGCCCGGCTTATCCAGCGGCCACAAGCTACCGACCTAATGTGAGAGGTCTGCGCATTAATATTTAATTAATGCAAATCTGAGATAAATATGATGTCTAAAACGTGTTGGGTAGATAAGGCTAAACCAACTGGACTGATGAATTAATAAACCTGTTTCGTGAATCTGTAGGCCCAACACAAAGTTAGACAATCTGTAAGTCTGTTAAAACTATACATCTGATCCGTTACTCTGAAAACCTGTTGACTTGATTTTCTGGTCTGTGAACTAGTTGATTCTGAACTCTGTAGGCCTAAAACTTGTAAACAAGTTAATCTGAAATCTATTAGTCTGGGGACACAAGGTTAGGAGGGAAAATACTTGTGTCATCTGTTGTTTGGGACCCATATTAGTCAGTAACCCTTTCTGGTATCAAAACTATGACCCAACAGTAGGTAGGGTCCAGGCACGCTTACTGAACTAATTATAAGTGGTTCATTCTGATAATGGCGAGGGGTGTTGATGGTGCGTTCCAACCGGGTCATATGCGTGCATGGATCCCGGTCTGCCTCTGAGGATGTAAGACGCCGTGACATCTGTAAATAGGTCTGTGTCATTTAAAGGTTGCCACTTTGGGGAGTGATACACCTTCTGTGGGGCTGGCACAGGGTATTTATGTATTAGGGAGTCGATCGCTTGGGGTAGATTTAGGGTACACTTAGTTCTGTCTGTTTCCGTTGTGGTACCGCCTGTTTCTATTGGGTGGTAAGACCTGTATGTTTCTGCGTGGTACCGTCTGTTGGGGTGGTAAAGGCCCATTTACTAGTGTACACCTAATTCTAACATTCTGTTTTTGTAGGGATTATTCTGTTTCCATCTCTGATTCCGTTTATGTACCTTCTGTCTGTTGGGGTGGTAAAGGCCCATTACTGGCATTCTGTTCCTGTATAGATTATTCTGTTCCGTTTCTGTTTCAGTTTGGACATTAGGGTAACGCCTAATCCTGTTATACTAGTATTAGTGTAGAGAAGTAAAATATAAGTAAGAAGCATAACTTGGGCTATATCATTCTGTTTCTTCTGTTTAGCTTAAGTATACCAGTTACTCCTATTGCTGTTGTCTCTTATCCAACTTTATTTTCATGTCATGATACTATTATCTGTTCATATGATGAAAGTCACTGTACTTGCCAGACTTTATGTCTGACCTTTCTTGTTTTCGCCCCTTTTCTTTCGTTCCCCCCCCCCAAAGGTTTTTTTAGGGTTGAAGTATAGGAGCTTGATTCGGATTTTCTTTGCTTGAAGTACCGCTTGGCCTTGGCTCTATCTTTCCATGCCAGTTTATGTTGGGGATTATGATTTTAAAAAGTATGCATTATGAAGGCTTTTGTACAAGACTGATATTTTGTACTTGAATTCTGATATTGTGATTTGAAAAGATGTAACCAAACTTACTTCGGTTTCTGTTGTAATAAAGTTATTTATTTTTCAAGTACTGTTTTATCTGTCTTGTAAATTTCTGTTCTATCTACTAAAACGCTCCACCAAAGTTAAGGCATTCCCTTTGTGAGTGACCTTAATGGAGGTGGGGTGTTACATAAAGTCTGGTGAGTCCAGTTACTTTTAGCATATAAATAAGTAAAAGTATCATGACAAACATATAAAGTGGATAAGAGAGATAACATCATAAAAGGCTGGTATGACAAGGTAAACATTACAACATGATAGAGTATATTACGTTTCTCTAATGATTTCTCTGCACCAATACCAGCATAACCGTAATGAGATCATCCCAACAACTATAAGCTGGTAGACTTAAGCGTACTTCTAGTGAGCGGTTTTAACCCCATACAATCAACAGACAGCCCAACAAACCGGAGTTACCCCTAAGGATAATAACGGGCTCCTAAACATACCGGAGTCTAGATGTACCCTAAACACTACCCCAACCGATCGGCTCCCTACTTCGTATATACCATGTGCTGGCCCCACAGAAGGGTGTATCACTCCCTAAAGTGGCAACCCTTCGTTTTCAGGATGTGCACAACCATATCTACATGTGCCACAGCGTTTAAACCTCCTCTGCCGTACCCGTGCATGCACATGACCCTGTCGGAATGCGCCACCCACAACGTTCCCCGCGTTTGGATCTCTTACAATCAGCCCAGTAAGCCTGTCCCAACTCCGACCTAGTTTGGAGTACTCGTTTGATACCTATATATGGGTCACTGTTTAACAGGTCTCACACACAAGATGATACAAGCTTCCCCCTACGCTTGCATCCCCACTAGGTTTTCCATGGATTATCCATACCAGAGTAAAAGATTGCATAACCCCACAGGTTAAGTTTGTGGGCCTATATATAAATATTATCCACCCACCCAATATTTACTTAACTCACCACTGTTTCAAACAAGTTTACTTAACCCCAAATCAAGTTGTATGTTCATACAATCCCTATGGATTCAACTAAGTTAAAAATTCCAATTCATTACCATATTCATTTATGGTTATAATGCACTAGACCTCCCACATTAAGCCTACCACTTGTGGATGCATGCTAGATATATCGGTCGGTTACGGGCAGACTTCTTCGATAAGTCAGACTTAACCTCGTGTCTTCGCACATCTCGTGTTTATGCACTTAGACCCCTCACATTAGATTCATCATTTGTAGTCGTTGGATATGCCAGTCGGTTCTAGGCAGACATCCACCACAAGTGTAATCTAACCTCGTGTCTAAGCGCGGTTACGGTTTCTAATTACTGTAATTCTAGGCATTTCCAATATTAACTAATTATTCCTATGTCATAATATGTTTCATGCCCCTTTCCCAAGTTATGTTTATAATGAACCATATACCCCAAGTTAAGGTCTTTAATCACAAATTGATTTATGCCGCAAATTCATGTTCATATATTTCATTCAAGTTATGCCCAAATTTCCAATTACAAATTATGCCTTATTTTTTTTATCGTTTTCCTCTCGTTTCCAATTTAACGCATTCACATATTTCAGTGACATGCCTAGGCTCGAAGGTAGACTGGCTATAAAAATAAAAGGGAAAACGATGAAGTGAAGAGGGCAGAAATGATCACACTAACAAGATCGAGATATAATGGCAGAAATAGACATAAACATATAGTGGCATAATGACAAGGTAGGCATATAGGAACAGATCTGATGAACATGTGACAATAGAACCGATTCTAACATAATAGGGACATCATAAACAGTCATGATAACATCTAAATAATTAATTAAATAGCCAACTAACAACATATCTGATTTAGCCACAAACATAATAGGAACAGGCATGATGTGATGTAAATAGTGAATTAAATCTATAAACAATGGCAGATCTGACATGATAAATAGGTATAGGTTAAGATCAAGTTCATAATTATGTTAGAATAACTCAGATAAACAGGTTATAGCAGAACTGGTATGATTCAAATAGTCACAGGCATAAATCCAAGTTATAGTCATGTCAAGATTTACTTTTTAAATATTTAGATCTAAAATTAACATAGATTCACCGCGATTGGATCTAAGAAAAGTAGAAGAAAGGTTGTAGATGTTGAATCATAGATCCCTAAACTCTAGTAGATTGCTGAAGAAGAAAAGGCTTGATTTAATCTGGGCAGAGGAAACATCTAGTTCTCCATTACTTTTGGTGTGGAAAAACAAGAGAAATGGGGCCATATATATAGCCATTAAGGGAAACTCTAATCTTCCCAGATCTGTCGTAGTGGGGTCGATCCCCCTCCTTATGGGGTCGACACCCCCTTGATAGGGTCGACACCCCTGAACGGGAATTTTCCCGCTTCCCTATTTTCTACGATTTTGAACTGTTTTGAATTTTCTGGATATATTTTATTCATATATATTCTTCTTATGCGTATACAAACTTCAGACCTTAATAACTTCTTCATACGGAGTCCGTTTTATGCAAACCAGGTTTCTATTTGACCAAAATTCCGAGATGAACGCAATGGCGCAATCTGTTTCCCTTAATTATGAATACAAAATTAATTATTCTTTAATTTATCATCTTTTAGTGTTCTTAAAATATGGGGTGTTACACGTGATTTGGAAAATTTTCGTCTTCAAAAAGAGGTGGTTGGTCTACATATACGTATTCTTTAACATATCCACTCAAAAAGGCACTTTTAACATCCACTTGAAATAATTTGAAATTATTATGATTAGTGAAGGCTAGTAAAATTATAATTGCTTCTGGTCTTGCTACATGAGCGAGGGTTTTATCATAATCTATACCTTCCTCTTGACTATATCCTTGTGCAACTAGTCGAGCTTTATTTCTTACAACCTCACTAAATTCATTCATTTTATTTTTATAAACCCATTTAGTTTATTAAGGTTTTTTTCCTATGGTTTAGGAACAAGTTCCCATACATCATTGCTGGTAAATTGATTCGGTTCCTCTTGCATAACAAGGATCTATGAATCGTCGGATGATGCTTCCTTTGGATTCATAGGTTCAATAGTAGAAATAAAAGCTGAATTACTCATACTATTAATTGGTTTCTAGTCCTAACAACAGATTCAATATCCCCTAAGATATTTTCTACAGGGTGGTCTCTTAGAAGTCTAATTCTTTAATTTGGTTGATTAATTTCGTTATTTACTTCATCAAGATCATTTTCGCATTCATCATCACTATTTTGTGTTAGATTTTTATAATTCTCGTCAAAAGACACATTTAAAGTTTCTTCTATAGTATTGGTTCTTAAATTAAAAACTTTATATGCTTTACTTCTTTATGAATATCCATTAGATATTCGTTTATCAGATTTAGAGTAAAATTTGTCTAAATTTTCTTTGGTGTTAAGAATAAAACATTTACTTCCAAATATTTTAAAATATGATACTTTTGGTTGCTTATTATGCAAAAGTTCATATGGTGTTTTACGGGTTAAGGGTCTTATTAAAATTCTATTTAATATAAAACAAGCTGTTGCAACTGCCTCAGCCCAAAAATTTCTTGGTAAGTTACTATCTGATAACATGGTTCTCGCACATTCTTGGACTGACCTATTCTTACGTTCAACGACTCCATTTATTTGAGGGGTTCTAGAGAAAGAAAAATTATGGGTTATTCCCTTTTTATTACAAAACCTTTCAAAATTTTCATTTTCGAACTCTCACCTGTGGTCACTACGTATTGTTTTGATTTTTAGAGATAATAAATTTTTGAATTCTTTTAGCAAAGGTTTTAAACTGATTAAAAGCATTACTTTTATTTTTAAGAAAAAATGTCCAAGTGAATCTAGAAAAATCATCAATTATTACATATACATATCTATTATGATTTATCGATTATGTTTGTAATGGACCAAATAGATCCATGTGAATTAATTCTAATGGTTTCAAAGTAGTAATCTTAGGGTCGTCAATTTCGTACACGACTCGTAACCCGCACGATAAAACCCCGACCCGACCCGACCCATTTATAAACGGGTCAACCTCGGGTCAACCCGCTCTGACCCGTTTAATAAACGGGTGGGTCATAGGTTGACCCGTGAACCCGTATATGAACCCATGAACCCCTTTAAATTAAAATATATTTTTATTACTTCGGTTTAAAATTACATACTACACCCATTATTTATGAAAAACAAGGCCCAGCCCCAGCGAGCCTACAGTCCAGGTTTCCAGTGGAATAGCAGATTACAATTTACAATTTACGGTCTAGGGTTTATTACCTCTTTCACTTTACCAAGCCGCCACCACTCACTGTCTTAGTTATTTCAACTTGAGAGAGTACTTCGAAGTTTGAATTGATTCAAATGAATTGTTTGAATCGAATCGAATTGATTCAGTTCAATTGAAGAACACCGGTCACGGTTTCAAACCCGAGAGCAGCATCATCGGCATTTTTTTTCTTTCGATTTTTAATATTCAATTATGATTATGAAGTATGAACAATTTAGAGCACCGTCCATGAACAAGAGATTAAAAATTGGTTTTAATGCAGTGGTTTTTAATGCATACATAATGGTTTTTAATGCTTAAAAATTGTTTTTTAATGCAGCAAATAATGGTTTTTAATGCATAAATACTTTA
Organism: Allium sativum; assembly: GCA_030737875.1. Lineage (NCBI taxonomy): Eukaryota > Viridiplantae > Streptophyta > Magnoliopsida > Asparagales > Amaryllidaceae > Allium > Allium sativum. The sequence continues at coordinate 652,704,919 of CM060921.1, forward strand.
ATACATGTATGAACTTAAACCAGGTGGTTCTTTGATTACATACCATCAAACTAGAACACATTATATTTTTGTTTTGATCATTTCTAATGGAAATACATATATAAACAATGTCTGAACCGAAGTCACTATATTAGTTACAGATGTTACTATGTTGTCTTAATCCACTATTTGCATGTTTATTTAATTCAATTTGAAGCGCTAAACGAGTTACATACAAAAAATTCAATTTAGCCTAATTTGGCATGCATTAGGTATTTAGGACCAGTTGCTTCTATTTTGTGGCTTGCATTAGGAAATTTGTTTTCATTGGCATGCATTAGGTATTTAGGTGCTTCTATTTTGTGGACTATGAAGTATTATTGGTATGCATTAGTTATTACACATGTGGTAGTATTATTGGCTAAGCAGCAGTTCGGAGCTGCCGCCGAGCTGAGCTACTGCAAAGCAACAGCTCGACGTTGCAGCAGCTGCAGCTCGGCGCTGCAGTAGCGTCGCTGCAGCAACTGCAGCTCGGCGCTGCAGTAGCGTCGATGCAGCGGCTCGGCACTGCAGCTCATCTGCTGTAGCAGCAGCGCGGAGCTGCTGTTTAGCAGTAGCGGCAGCGCCAGCAGCTCTGCGCTGCAGCGGCGACGTTGCAGCGCCGAGCTGCTGCTTAGCAATAGCTCAACAGCAACTCCGGGCTTGAACAACAGTTACACTTACAAATTACAATCTTACATAGTTTTTGATTTTATCTGAGTTACTTATTTACATGAAATATACCTTTCAGTTTCACATTACCAACAAAATGCATTGGAGTTCACACTTGCTTGCCTGCTCAGAATGGAGACTGGACCGCTTTCATCAAGTCTGGTCTGCTGCTACTTCCTGCATTTTCATTTTGTGTTTCAATGTAATTTGTAATTTGTATCACTGTTAGTTGTTAAGTGTTATAACTATTAGACTATTAGTTGTTTCTAACTTTCTGTAAGTGTTATTTGAGACTTCGAGTCTGTGGCTACGTAGTTACAAATATGTTATGCATTTGGAGATGATCAGGAATTCAGGATAGATGGATTTTGGACATTGAAGTATTGATTTTATATTTCTATGTATGCTTATTGCTTATGCATTGATCTTATAATATATTGTATATTTCATATTTTTACGTGATATACATTATGCAGTATGCATGCACATGCAGCATGGTTAATTGTTTATAGGGTTTCTGAAAATATATTAAAAATGAGTTAAACGGGTCAACCCGACCCGATTAGATAAACGGGTTAGCCGGGTCGGGTCAACCCGTTCATAAACGAGTTGGATTTGGGCTGGCAAAAGCTGACCCGTTTAATAATTGACCCGAACCCGACTTGACCCGACACGAACCCGATCCGACACGACCCATTGACAGCCCTAAGTAATCTCTTCTTTTGATTTAAACGAACTTCTTTTCAATTTTTCGAACTGACTTGCGTCACATAAATTATTTACCTTAAATTTCATTTTGGGTAATCTTCTTATTAGTTCTAATTTTGAAATTCTAGAAATATGTTTGAAATTTATATGACTGAATCTCTTATGCCAAATCCAAAGGTCACTTATATAGGCTATAAAACATAAATTATCATCGGAAATTTTCACATAGTATATGAATATTTTTCTTTCTATCTCCTTCGAATATTATTTTTGAATTCTTATCTTCTATAAAGCATTTATCTTTTACAAAATCAATTTTATACCCTTTATCGCAAAGTTGACTTATACTTAGTAGGTTATGTTTTAAATTCCTAACTAATAAAACATCAGAAATAGTAGGAGTTTCAGAATTACCAACATTGTCGATGCCAAATATATATCCTTTAGAATTATCACCGAAATTAACCATTCCTCCGTCTTCATATACTAAATTGTTCAGTAATCCTGGATTTCCTGTCATATGTCTTGAACAACCGCTATCCAATATCCATTTATCCTCTTCGATTTCCACCATTTGACCATTACATTTTGAATTTTCAACAGCCATGTAACACACTTTTCCTGTTTTGGACAACAATTCAGTAGATAACTTGATTTTTCAACATAACTGAATGTAGACTCTTCTAACATTGATGCAATGCATGAATTAAGACTAGTTTGTCTTTTAATATTTCCAAAATTCAGATGATAAAGTTTTGAAAACCTATGCTCTGATACCAATTGTTAGGGATGCAGAACAAGGACCTTAAGGCAGAGTTAACACTAGAGGGAGGTGAATACTGTTTACAAGAATTTTATAGAAATCATTAACATTCTTGAATTACTATATGAATCACATAATGATCATCACACCAGAAATGATCATAAACACAGAAACAATCACGACACAAATATAAGTAAATATAAAATTCAGAAAAGGAAAGAACACTCCGGATTTTATACTGGTTCAGATTACTCCTATGTCTAGTCCCACACAACGCTAGATTGCGGAGAGTTATATTAATATTAGTATCAATCTTACAACACCCTTGATTTTACGGGTACAAGGTTAACACCGATTCCACCACCCTTTTCACGGCTACAAGGTTAACACCGCTCCCTTTCCTTGATTTATGGGCTACAAGGAACGCACCCTTTCCCAAACAGTTCCCCAACGATTACAATAGACCTAGAACTATTGAATATCACTTCCAATCAAAGTATATTTGATAGAGATTGAGAAAAGAAAGAGAATAATATAATTTGTATTGAAATCGACAGAATATAAGTGCAGAAATCAAGAAATTAAAGTATAATAATGGCGGTAAGAGAAGGGATGAAGAAGGAGATGAAAAAGTAATAAAAAATTCGAAATTAACCCTTATTTATAGAGTTTGAAAGGTTGCAACGTTTCTGAAGTGTTTCAAATATGAAAAGACACTTCCTTTGAAATTCAAAAATGTGACAGTTATATGTCGATATGTTCAAACTGTATGTCGACACATATATGTAGTTTTTGAATTTTTAAAATCATTTTTCAAGTGTTAAAAGCAATATATATTCTAGAAATTCTTGAATCAAAAATAGTGTTTCAAACGAATTTTCTAAAGTGTAAAAACATATAAAAATATAGCAATATAAACATATTTATAAAATTATATAATATAAAACGTAAAACATATATAAAATAGACATATATATTATAAACTATAAACAAACACACACGCACACACACAAATATATATATATATATATATATTTGAAATCGTAAATAAAAATTTAATAATTTAAAATAATTTAGAAAAGGAGTTTGTAAATAATTTTGAAATCAATTTGAAAAGAATTTGAAAACAGAATTTTAAAGTGTTAATCGGAATTTTACATATAAACTGGACTCTATTACTTTTAAAATCTTAAGCTCTTGAAATCTTGATACCATGATACTTATGAGTCTTGAAACTCCTTTTAGATCTTGAATTCCTTGATATCTTGAATCTATAATTTTGTACAGTCTTCAATATTTATATCGTGCATATATATATATATATACACACACACACACACACACACACACACACCGTGTACATATATTATGGACAAAAGATATTAGTATATATTTTATAATCAATAGTGTTAACAATTGAAACAAGGTTTTTGTCATCAAAATTCCTTTCTCCAACAAATACCATTTCCAGCATTTGAAAATCTCATTCACCTGCAACCATTTTTACTTAATTCAATTATTAAGTAAACCCTCATTTAAAGCTATCGTATTAGCTTTAGTTTTCTTAAAAAACCCTTGTTTACAAAAATTTGGATTTATTTCTAAATTCCTTTGTAGAATTATTTATAAAAATTCATTATAAAAAAATCTTATTATAACACTTGATTTCCTTTCCTATATAAACTTCAAATCTTATCAATCCTGGTTTGATTTTAAAATCAAATCTTTTATAACTTATCTTGAAATCAGGTTTAATCATTTATAAATTCTTTTATAAGTATCTTACTTTTTATATATTTAAATTCTAAAAACCAAGATCATTTCTATGTCATTTTACAAGTTAGATAAAGCTATTCACTAACTCGTTCAAAAATAGTTGAAATCACTTAAAACTCATTTAACTGCAAAAGTTGGTTTTATTACTTCATAAGACCTAATAAAAAACTTATTTAAGTTTTCACACTAGTAATCCCTGATTATAAAACTTATATATAATACAGCAATTTCACCACATAACCCATTTTATAATTTCTGTTATAAAATTTGATTCTTAATATTGACTTATTATAAAACTTTTATTTTATATAGCTTATAAAAAATAAATTTAAAACCTCACTTTTTTATAAAAATAAATTTTATAACTTCAACTTAGTTAATTCACCAGACGGAGAGTCAACATTTTTAAGAAGAAGGATTTCAGGTCATCTGTTGCCAATCACTTAACCAATATTGTTTATTGATTAATAACAAGTGTTGAATTTAATTCAACAATCATCATCCAAATCAGATTTTAATGTTATTTATGTTAGACAGTTTATATGTGTATAATATGAAAGAAAGTAACATCCAAAACATTTAGGGATCCTGTTGGATCCCTCCAACTCATCCCCCAGCATCATAGCTCATATATCAGTTTATATATGCATATAAATTAGATAACCTAATCTAATTCATTTAAGATGAATCTTCCGCTTAAAAGCAGGTAGCATCAAAGGTCATCCATTCACAGATGGGAATATATATATCGACAACCACCAAAAAAGCAATAAATCATCCAAAACATCCAAACGCGCAATTTGGTATAAAAATCAACAATTGATTATTATTATACGGTATAACAATATTCAACGGTATTCTAGAAAGTGTGAGAGTTAACTCACCATCCATCTAAGTCAGAATTTGAATTGTTTTTTTTATATATATATCCAAATAGGCATTTGAAGTTACATTAAAATCCAAATAGAACCAAATCACACTAATTCAACTCGTACATGTAGTGTTCGTCAATATGAACCCAACACGCTTTGTTATATCATAATTCGACCTTGTATGACACAAATGCACATGTTACAATATTGCAAATCAAAATAAAATGTCGGTAACTTGATTAATAATTACTAATTCCCCTAACCAATCACTTAAACCTTTCTTATCCACTTCAAATTAGGTCTCCATCTCCTGTAACTAAAATGCGTGCATCTCCAAGCTAATATGGAGCAAGAATCAACATGGCACTCACACCAAACTCCTCTTACTTACGCCCATCTCCCCTACTCCACTCTTACCTAGAGAAAAGCGACTTGCACTAATTTTTTCCATGCTACAAATTTTCACGCGATCCATAAAGTAATCAAATTTGGAGAAAACTTGGGGAAATGCACGGTATTTAAAGGAGAATCTAATGAAATCAACAACAACATCCAATACAGGCTGAATCAATAGCAAAACTAAACCCTAGTTTCAGCCCACCCAATGTAAAACTGTCGATACTCATCATACATGTTGCACACCCTCCAAAATGGACCAGAAATTGAAGAGTTAGAAGAAAGAGTTTAAAGAATCTTGCTCTGTAATTTTCATATTTTCCTGTGAATTGTTATTTATCTTTATTTAAAAAAACAAGGCTTTGAATAACTGGCGGCTGATATTTTCTTTTTACGGCAATGAAAATGGAAGAGGAGTGGGAGATTATGAAGTTGGGTTAAGATTTAAGTATTATCTGTAGGTGAACTAAAATATTATTTTATTCACATGTTTTTATCATCAAGCGTTACATTCTCGCATGCCACATAGATCGTCCAGTGATTACAAAATTTGGAATTCTACAATAATTTACAATTTTGGATCCGATGAAATTGGTTTCATTAAAATCCGAGACTGTTTGAAAAATGGCTAATTTACGTGTTAATTACAATCTTTCTAAAATAAATTTGGTTTCAAAACACAAAAATTCATTGATAATAAATTATTATTATCATTTATACCAAAATAGAATTTTACAAAACTCCAAAATAAATTTAACCGGATTTGAAACTCAACACTTACAATTTCAGTTTAATTTGACATTCAAATTCTCTTTTGAAATTAATTTAATTTAGTAAATTCTAAAATTACTCATTTTTAGTATTTAAAGTAATTAAATATCTACATATTAAAAAAAACCTGGGTTGTCACATTCTCCCCCCTTAAAAGGATTTCGTCCCCGAAATCACAAGTTAAGAAGTGTAATAACCCGCAAATTCTGGGCCAGTTTAAAATTTTTATTTTGGCAGTTTTAGCGAATTTTGAATATTTAAAATAGATTATTTTAAATAAAATCGACGAGAAAATTTATTTTGAATATAATTAGAACGTATATTATATACGTCGTCGTTAGAATATAAATATTTATATATAATTATAAATAGAATTGAAAATGGCACGGTAGTTCGATAATTCGATTTCAAACTTCCATTGAATGTACCGGGTGCAAAACAATCCGGATTTTAGTGAAACCAAAAATAATAGGATCTAATTGATGATATCTTTCCAACGAATCCGAATAATCAAAATTTCATAGCGGGAATCTAAAGATATGTCCAGTTGAAAATTCTGAATAGTCGCTATGGAATTCGGGCCCTTAAAAATGGACATTTTGCAAATGACCTCGGATTTCGACGAAACCAGTTTTGTTGGGTCCGTGATGTCAAGTTATTGCTAGGTTTCAGATTTCATAATTTTTCGATTCAATATGTGAGTGTGGCAAAGGAAAACGCGTTTGACCAGTTTTAGTTAATTTTAATCGACTGGAAATTGGCCAATTTTCCAACGGTCTCAGAATTCGACGAAACTAGTTTTGTTAGGACCGTATCGTCAATACGAAGCTAGAAAATATTTTTATGGGATTTATAGAGACAGTATGTGACCCCGGTAATTTGAAATGTACGTTTAAAATTCAATATAGTGATTTAAATGTAAATTCCACGGAAACTGATTCAAACGATCAAATCAGCTTGCGATACATATTCCATTGTGTTCGGAATGGGGGTGAAACGCTATGGACGACAGTCGTTGGGCCTCGTTTCGAGTTCGAATTTAAAGGATACTTTTTGAATGGAAAATAAAAAAAATAAGAAAAATAAATATATATATATATATATCTCCTTAACTACCCCCCCCCCCCTTCTACCGTTGACTTCAGATTAGAAAAAAAAAAAGAGAAACCACGACCGACGCCCAGTCGCCCTTCACCACCCACCGCCGCTCCTCCCTGGCGGAGCTCCGTCGCCGCGCACCCCTCCCCCCCTCTCTCTCCTCCAAGTCAACGGAAACCAAAGCCCGAACCCTAAACCCCCAATTCGAGCACCGCACCCCCTCCATCCTCTGACCCATCACCCTCCGACGCCCACCAGAGCCACCCACCACCGTTCGACCGAAGTCCGCTGCCCCCCTCTGCCTCGCGTCGCGACACCGACCGAAGACTCCACCCCCTCCCTCGTTTCAGGAATCGCGGCAAATCCCCCCCTTGGCTGGTATGTTTTTATTTTTATTTTATTTTCTTATTTTATTTTATTTTCTTTTCATTTTCAATAAAATACAGATAGAAAAAAGGGCAATTAGGATTTTTAACAATATAAAGTTTGAATTTTTAACATGGCAAAGTTTAAATTTTTAAAACGGAGAAGACGATATTTTTAAATATGCAAAGACGATATTTTTAAATATGCAAAGACGATATTTTTAAATATGCAAAGACGATATTTTTAAATATGCAAAGACGATATTTTTAAATATGCAAAGACGATATTTTTAAATATGCAAAGACGATATTTTTAAATATGAAAAAACGATATTTTGGGATGAGTAGTGAAGTAAAAATATGATTTTTGCTTCGGGAAGAAATATAATTTTCATATTATATAAAGGCGAAATCTTTATTTATATAAAGGCGAAATCTTTATTTATATAAAGGCGAAATCTTTATTTTTATAAAGGCGAAATCTATATTTTTGAAATGGAATTTTTATCTATATGACGTCAAAGTAAAAATTTGATATTTACATATTGAATAGCAAAGTAAAAATTCGATTTTTACATATTGAATAGCAAAGTAAAAATTCGATTTTTACATATTGAATAGCAAAGTAAAAATTCGATTTTTACATATTGAATAGCAAAGTAAAAAGTCGTTTTTTATATATTGAATAACATAGTAAAAATTTGATTTTTATATAAAGTATAACGAAGTAAAAATTCAATTTTTTAAGGGTATGAAGCAATTATAAAAATATGATTTTTAAATTGAAGGTGAATAAATAAAGATGTGATTTTTATTTTAAAGACATCAAAATATAAAAATGTGTGATTTTTATATATGTAGTGGCTACGGGCAACAAAGGCGATAAAAAGGCGAGAACGACGAAGATCTCTACAATAGGAGTGTCGTGGTATTGGATAGCTATCGGTGAGAATTTCTCACCTTTCAATTTCTTTTTCTAGTTATATATATACTAGGATGCAGACGGTGTTTAGTAGCACCCGACACCCGTCATCCACAGACCATGGATGGCTTGTTTGTTAAATTGTTTGATTGCAAAATTTAATTAGATTATTTGATTGAAATTGAATTGTTTGGAGAGAATGAATGGATTTGATTGATGTGTGAATGGCGTGGGCCTTCACTAGTCCGGGGATAAGGCTAGGCCTTGTCCCGTTTCTAGTATCGTGCCGTTATGCCGCCGAAATTTTCTAAAATATATTAGAAAAATAAAAATATCATTTTTATTGCGTAAACGAACTGAATATAAAATAAAGGTTCATGTGTTGACTGTACTCATCCGTTGAGATTAGTCATGTGTTGAACGAATATTTTAATAATAAAATTTACATCTTTATCAATATAAAATAAAGGTTCATGTGTTGACTGTACTCATCCGTTGAGATTAGTCCTGTGTTGCACGAAATATTTTAACAAAAATAGTCACACATGGACGGTACTCATCCGTTGAGATTAGTCATGTGTTGAACGAATATTTTAATAATAAAATTTACATCTTTATCAATATAAAATAAAGGTTCATGTGTTGACTGTACTCATCCGTTGAGATTAGTCATGTGTTGAACGAATATTTTAATAATAAAATTTACATCTTTATCAATATAAAATAAAGGTTCATGTGTTGACTGTACTCATCCGTTGAGATTAGTCCTGTGTTGCACGAAATATTTTAACAAAAATAGTCACACATGGACGGTACTCATCCATTGAGATTAGTCATGTGTTGAACGAATATTTTAATAATAAAATTTACATCTTTATCAATATAAAATAAAGGTTCATGTGTTGACTGTACTCATCCGTTGAGATTAGTCATGTGTTGAACGAATATTTTAATAATAAAATTTACATCTTTATCAATATAAAATAAAGGTTCATGTGTTGACTGTACTCATCCGTTGAGATTAGTCATGGGTTGCACGAAATATTTTAACAAAAATAGTCACACATGGACGGTACTCATTCGTTGAGATTAGTCGTGTGTTGACAAAAAGAAATATTTGAAATAGAATATATAAAGCCGTGTTGATTAGTGATGCGCCATTTTGACGCGAACGATATTTATATCGATTACATTCGGAATTGAATATATAACGATTTCGAAATGAATTGAATATATAACGATTTCGAAATGAATTGAATATATAACGATTTCAAAATGAATTGAATATATAACGATTTCGAAATGAATTGAATATATAACGATTTCGATTTGAATTGAATATAAAACTATTTCGAATTGAATGGAATAGAAAACCAATTTGATTTCAATTGAATATATAATGAATTTGATTCAAATAGAAAACGAAACGAATTTAATTTGAATAGAAAATGAATTTGAATCGAATATAAAACCAATTTGAATTGAATTGAATTGAAAACGAATTCAAATTGAATTGAAAGCGAATTGAAATGAATTCAAATTTAATTGAAATTTGAATTGAATAGAAATGAATTTTAAAACGAATTTATAAAGAAGAATTCAATTTTGATTTGAATTGAAATGGAAGTTGGAATTGCTTTTGAAACGAATTTAAAACTATTTATATAATTCGTTTTAAATAGAAATCGACGAGACATATATTATATATATTATATATATAATATAATGGCCTGAATAGAACGCGCCGCGCCGCGGCAGTTCGCGAATTTCGACCATTTATTTCAAACGGACATTACGGGAGATCCGACCGTCGGATTCTCCTAAAACCGGAACCGTTGGGTTCGTATCGAAAAGATCTTTCTAACGAATATTAGAAATTCAAAATCTAACGGTTGGATTTGGAGATACATCCAAATCAAATTTGAAAAAGGTCGCTGTAAGTGCAGTTCGATGGCCGTTGATGGAAATCGACTGTACGGGCCTTGATAAAATTGTTAAAAATAGTAATAATTTGTGTAAAATCATAAGAAATGATTTGGGAAAAATTTGGGATGAAAAACTCCATATTTGAAAAGATAAAAATGGACTTTTATCGAAATGAACTATATTGAACTAAATTTAAAACCCGATTTGTTTTTAAATAAATAAATTAGATTTAAAAAGGGGTTTTAAATAATCGGAATTTCTAATATATTTGATTGAATTTGATTTGGGTTTGTCGTGAACTGTGTTTTAAATAACACCTAGTTCTTTAACCCAGTAAAAGGAGTTCTAATGAATCTGCAATTAGATTGAAATGTGAATCTATAATCTAAATTATCAAATTTAGAAATAAGCGGGAATGGAGTATTACCAGTTTTACTCCAAAGCGATAGTTAAGTCTTTAATTAGATTTGAACGTGAAATGGTAATTAATTTTACCGATAACACCACGGTGTTAGATATGGAGTATTACCAGTTTTGCTTCATGGGATGAATAGGCTGGGATTGGGAAATAAAATAAATAATTACTTCGTTACGGTTCGCTAATCTCGACTAGTTGGAAAAACCATAATTTGGTTTTAAATGACATCCAAAGGAAGATTACAGGATAAATTTTAAAAGAATTTATCTTGGATAAAATTAATGGGAACCTTTCCCTAAGAATGTGGAATTTAGAAACTAGCTGTAGGTTGGCTAAGAAGAATGGTTTCCTGGGTATTGATCTGATGTTGGTTTCGGCCTTCGGGGTTAATGTTTGGGAAATTGTTCTCTTGCTAACTTGCGGTTAGTGACTAATGAATTGGAATGAGGCGTATGTTGTGTTTGTGTAACATTTGTTTTCAATATACGCGGGTTGTTCGGAAAGACCGGGTTTACACCCATTCTGAATAACCGATTCGACGATATGTCGAAGATGAAGACGGTGGTCGAAGACCGGAAGTCTTCACATCGTTTGGATAATTACTGACGATCCTGATTGGGCTGTACACCCAAGAGGATGGAAATAGTTGGTGGTCGTCCAGACGTACTTGGAGATGGATGGATATGCGAGGAAAGTGCCTCCGGTTTCGTTCAGATCCAAAACGGACTTGTAAATGGATTGTGTGTCTGACATTGGATTTTATTCTGTGTTGATTGATTTCTGTTAAATATATATCTGTTTGGCGGCGGAGAATTTATTCTCTTGCTTAACGCCCTTCTCTGAGACGTACGTGCTTAGAGGTTATATATCGATAGATATCAATCGCATGGCATGAATTGCCTGTGTGGCATACTGAGTTGCATGGATCAAGGCTTCTGTTGAAAAGCAAAGTCTTGTGGTTGATGATCAGAGCACGGCCTTTGTGGCGTAGCTTTGTGTATAGCGTGGATTCGCGAACCTCACACCTCGATATGAGTTAAAAACGGGATACGGACCGCTGGGAGAGCACGACGTTTCTTTCTAGCTATGGTGGTGTCAGTGACTTACCAGCCCTGACATATATATACTTTTCACCTTTGTGGTTGTTGGAATGAGGCGCCTCGATTATAGGTCTGTAAGGACCGGGAAACGTGTGTTCAGGAATAACCAATCCTCTAACGTAAGTGAGGACCGGCCCAGCCGCTTCCAGGGTTGCCCAGAGTGCGTAACCCTGAGGCATTTGCTAGAGTGTCTCGAACGCGGAGAGGAGCTTGCCCCTTGCCTCGACTCATGACGGAAATCCAATTTCCAATACGAGATATTTCGGCTTTATTTGTAGAGCCTAGTATGGCGACATAGTAGCATGGGATACTATGCCGTCTATGATTTATATTTATAATTGAAATTGTTTTGACACTATACACTTATTATAGTATCAAATGATTTGTTTTAAACGTACCAAGCATGTTTGGCTATTATAAGGGAAAACTATATCCTCCGGCTTGCGTTGCATTGTGTGATGGGACCTGGGTCTTATAATAGCTTCATCTTTCGAAAAAGCATTGCGTTGTTTATTCTATGCACTGGTATTCTTGGGAGGAAACCCGTTCCGTGTTACACGGCGGGGTCCCTTGAATTACTCTCTTTTAAAATAAAGTTTTAAATAACTGTTTTAGTTCTCACACCAGTCACATGACTGACCTGGAGTTTATTGTTTTAACCTAAACTCTGGGTGCCCCTATTTTCCGCATGGGCAGCTAGTAGTTTTGGTTTTGCAGATTTATATTCACAGGATCCTGGTTTACAGCTGGAATGATATCCGGAAAGCACGGTATCCGTATATCACCTTCAGTTGTGCTTTGTATTATTTCCGCTGCTATGTAATTTATTGTAATATCTGATATTTGTCGAATGTAAGTTATTCATTCATACTCTGTATATTCTTGTATCTGATGGAATTGTTGTAATAGCAATGAAATGTTCTTCTGTTTGTGTTCTGATTTGTCCTGTTCTCAAACGATCAGGGGTTTCGAACGGTCTAGATCAGTTTAACGACTGATTCAGATCGAGCGAAATTCCCGGCCGTCACATTTGGTATCAGAGCTTTGGTTTACAGAGCTCGAGAACAAGACACATTAGAACCATACGAAAGAATTCATCAGATATTGGATTAGTAATATCCAATTAGAATGACTCGTTAGAGATAGGATCAGTAGTATCCTAGAACGAGTGCGAGGAGTATATTTTTCAAACGAAAACAATTTTGTTTTGAAATTTAAACCGTTTTACACGTATTTGAATATTTATTTATTTTGAATATGGACAATCGAGTATATAAAGATTTTGCATATACGCGTCATGAACGTATATTCGAAGTTTTAATATATTGGATAGATATGGAATCACATTCTAGACGCCCGGAGATGATTCTGATGATTGTAGCTACATCATCAGAATTTATGTTCGTGTTTCGAAGGTGTGATATCTATATATTTCCATTAGATTGGTGTGAGAACCAAAACATATATAACTAGAACACATTGTTGTGAATTGGCATCAAAAACAAGATTTTCAGTATATATATATCAAAATTATGAATTTGAAACGTAAATCCACTAATTGATTGATGTTTGTGTTGTTTGTTTATTTGTTTGCTAATTTTGAACCATTATGCCTAATAGCATCAAATATTGAACTGTATTGAAAATAGGTCGCATTTGCTTGCATATACATATACTTACATTGAACAGGTCATAGCAAGGAGGCTAGAGCAGGGAATAAAATTTGTTTGCCCGACAAATAGGTACATGTTTACTACATAATTTACTGTTTTGTTTGGGTGATGATGATTTTATGAGCCTATTGGCTAGCCGCTTGGCTTTTTCTTTTTCTTTTTGAGATTAGAAGGACCGGGGAAGCTATTTGAAATTCCCCGATGCTCCCGGTGTAGGGGAGGTTATGGCGAAATTTTTCGAAAATTTAGGGTGTTAGCCAAATTTTTGAAATTTTGAAAATTCTCAGAAACTGAAAAGTTGGAGAATGGAAGCCAGATCGAACGTAGAGTTAATTAATCAAACCACTTTCAACTTTGTTCCTTTTCGGGGACGAAAAGTTTTAAGTGGGGGAAATTGTAATAACCCGCAAATTCTGGGCCAGTTTAAAATTTTTATTTTGGCAGTTTTAGCGAATTTTGAATATTTAAAATAGATTATTTTAAATAAAATCGACGAGAAAATTTATTTTGAATATAATTAGAACGTATATTATATACGTCGTCGTTAGAATATAAATATTTATATATAATTATAAATAGAATTGAAAATGGCGCGGTAGTTCGATAATTCGATTTCAAACTTCAATTGAATGTACCGGGTGCAAAACAATCCGGATTTTAGTGAAACCAAAAATAATAGGATCTAATTGATGATATATTTCCAACGAATCCGAATAATCAAAATTTCATAGCGGGAATCTAAAGATATGTCCAGTTGAAAATTCTGAATAGTCGCTATGGAATTCGGGCCCTTAAAAATGGACATTTTGCAAATGACCTCGGATTTCGACGAAACCAGTTTTGTTGGGTCCGTGATGTCAAGTTATTGCTAGGTTTCAGATTTCATAATTTTTCAATTCAATATGTGAGCGTGGCAAAGGAAAACGCATTTGACCAGTTTCAGTTAATTTTAATCGACTGGAAATTGGCCAATTTTCCAACGGTCTCAGAATTCGACGAAACTAGTTTTGTTAGGACCGTATCGTCAATACGAAGCTAGAAAATATTTTTATGGGATTTATAGAGACAGTATGTGACCCCGGTAATTTGAAATGTACGTTTAAAATTCAATATAGTGATTTAAATGTAAATTCCACGGAAACTGATTCAAACGATCAAATCAGCTTGCGATACATATTCCATTGTGTTCGGAATGGGGGTGAAACGCTATGGACGACAGTCGTTGGGCCTCGTTTCGAGTTCGAATTTAAAGGATACTTTTTGAATGGAAAATAAAAATAATAAATAAAATATATATATATATATATCTCCTTAACTACCCACCCCCCCCCCTTCTACCGTTGACTTCAGATTAGAAAAGAAAAAAAAAAGAAGAGAAACCACGACCAACGCCCAGTCGCCCTTCACCACCCACCGTCGCTCCTCCCTGGCGGAGCCCCGTCGCCGCGCACCCCTCCCCCCCTCTCTCTCCTCCAAGTCAACGGAAACCAAAGCCCGAACCCTAAACCCCCAATTCGAGCACCGCACCCCCTCCATCCTCTGACCCATTGCCCTCCGACGCCCACCAGAGCCACCCACCACCGTTCGACCGAAGTCCGCTGCCCCCCTCTGCCTTGCGTCGCGACACCGACCGAAGACTCCACCCCCTCCCTCGTTTCAGGAATCGCGGCAAATCCCCCCCCTTGGCTGGTATGTTTTTATTTTTATTTTATTTTCTTATTTTATTTTATTTTATTTTCATTTTCATTAAAATACAGATAGAAAAAAAGGGCAATTAGGATTTTTAACAATATAAAGTTTGAATTTTTAACATGGCAAAGTTTAAAATTTTAAAACGGAGAAGACGATATTTTTAAATATGCAAAGACGATATTTTTAAATATGCAAAGACGATATTTTTAAATATGCAAAGACGATATTTTTAAATATGCAAAGACGATATTTTTAAATATGAAAAAACGATATTTTGGGATGAGTAGTGAAGTAAAAATATGATTTTTGCTTTGGGAAGAAATATAATTTTCATATTATATAAAGGCGAAATCTTTATTTATATAAAGGCGAAATCTTTATTTATATAAAGGTGAAATCTTTATTTTTATAAAGGCGAAATCTATATTTTTGAAATGGAATTTTTATCTATATGACGTCAAAGTAAAAAATTTGATTTTTACATATTGAATAGCAAAGTAAAAATTCGATTTTTACATATTGAATAGCAAAGTAAAAATTCGATTTTTACATATTGAATAGCAAAGTAAAAAGTCGTTTTTTATATATTGAATAACATAGTAAAAATTTGATTTTTATATAAAGTATAACGAAGTAAAAATTCAATTTTTAAAGGGTATGAAGCAATTATAAAAATATGATTTTTAAATTGAAGATGAATAAATAAAGATGTGATTTTTATTTTAAAGACATCAAAATATAAAAATGTGTGATTTTTATATATGTAGTGGCTACGGGCAACAAAGGCGATAAAAAGGCGAGAACGACGAAGATCTCTACAATAGGAGTGTCGTGGTATTGGATAGCTATCGGTGAGAATTTCTCACCTTTCAATTTCTTTTTCTAGTTATATATATACTAGGATGCAGACGGTGTTTAGTAGCACCCGACACCCGTCATCCACAGACCATGGATGGCTTGTTTGTTAAATTGTTTGATTGCAAAATTTAATTAGATTATTTGATTGAAATTGAATTGTTTGGAGAGAATGAATGGATTTGATTGATATGTGAATGGCGTGGGCCTTCACTAGTCCGGGGATAAGGCTAGGCCTCGTCCCGTTTCTAGTATCGTGCCGTTATGCCGCCGAAATTTTCTAAAATATATTAGAAAAATAAAAATATCATTTTTATTGCGTAAACGAACTGAATATAAAATAAAGGTTCATGTGTTGACTGTACTCATCCGTTGAGATTAGTCATGTGTTGAACGAATATTTTAATAATAAAATTTACATCTTTATCAATATAAAATAAAGGTTCATGTGTTGACTGTACTCATCCGTTGAGATTAGTCCTGTGTTGTACGAAATATTTTAACAAAAATAGTCACACATGGACGGTACTCATCCGTTGAGATTAGTCATGTGTTGAACGAATATTTTAATAATAAAATTTACATCTTTATCAATATAAAATAAAGGTTCATGTGTTGACTGTACTCATCCGTTGAGATTAGTCATGTGTTGAACGAATATTTTAATAATAAAATTTACATCTTTATCAATATAAAATAAAGGTTCATGTGTTGACTGTACTCATCCGTTGAGATTAGTCCTGTGTTGCACGAAATATTTTAACAAAAATAGTCACACATGGACGATACCCATCCGTTGAGATTAGTCATGTGTTGAACGAATATTTTAATAATAAAATTTACATCTTTATCAATATAAAATAAAGGTTCATGTGTTGACTGTACTCATCCGTTGAGATTAGTCATGTGTTGAACGAATATTTTAATAATAAAATTTACATCTTTATCAATATAAAATAAAGGTTCATGTGTTGACTGTACTCATCCGTTGAGATTAGTCATGTGTTGCACGAAATATTTTAACAAAAATAGTCACACATGGACAGTACTCATTCGTTGAGATTAGTCGTGTGTTGACAAAAAGAAATATTTGAAATAGAATATATAAAGCCGTGTTGATTAGTGATGCGCCATTTTGACGCGAACGATATTTATATCGATTACATTCGGAATTGAATATATAACGATTTCGAAATGAATTGAATATATAACGATTTCGAAATGAATTGAATATATAACGATTTCAAAATGAATTGAATATATAACGATTTCGAAATGAATTGAATATATAACGATTTCGATTTGAATTGAATATAAAACTATTTCGAATTTAATGGAATAGAAAACCAATTTGATTTCAATTGAATATATAATGAATTTGATTCAAATAGAAAACGAAACGAATTTGATTTGAATAGAAAATGAATTTGAATCGAATATAAAACCAATTTGAATTGAATTGAATTGAAAACGAATTCAAATTGAATTGAAAGCGAATTGAAATGAATTCAAATTTAATTGAAATTTGAATTGAATAGAAATGAATTTTAAAACAAATTTATAAAGAAGAATTCAATTTTGATTTGAATTGAAATGGAAGTTGGAATTGCTTTTGAAACGAATTTAAAACTATTTATATAATTCGTTTTAAATAGAAATCGATTATATATATTATATATATATAATATAATGGCCTGAATAGAACGCGCCGCGCCGCGGCAGTTCGCGAATTTCGACCATTTATTTCAAACGGACATTACGGGAGATCCGACCGTCGGATTCTCCTAAAACCGGAACCGTTGGGTTCGTATCGAAAAGAGCTTTCTAACGAATATTAGAAATTCAAAATCTAATGGTTGGATTTGGAGATACGTCCAAATCAAATTTGAAAAAGGTCGCTGTAAGTGCAGTTCGATGGCCGTTGATGGAAATCGACTGTACGGGCCTTGATAAAATTGTTAAAAATAGTAATAATTTGTGTAAAATCATAAGAAATGATTTGGGAAAAATTTGGGATGAAAAACTCCATATTTGAAAAGATAAAAATGGACTTTTATTGAAATGAACTATATTGAACTAAATTTAAAACCCGATTTGTTTTTAAATAAATAAATTAGATTTAAAAAGGGGTTTTAAATAATCGGAATTTCTAATATATTTGATTGAATTTGATTTGGGTTTGTCGTGAACTGTGTTTTAAATAACACCTAGTTCTTTAACCCAGTAAAAGGAGTTCTAACGAATCTGCAATTAGATTGAAATGTGAATCTATAATCTAAATTATCAAATTTAGAAATAAGCGGGAATGGAGTATTACCAGTTTTACTCCAAAGCGATAGTTAAGTCTTTAATTAGATTTGAACGTGAAATGGTAATTAATTTTACCGATAACACCACGGTGTTAGATATGGAGTATTACCAGTTTTGCTTCATGGGATGAATAGGTTGGGATTGGGAAATAAAATAAATAATTACTTCGTTACGGTTCGCTAATCTCGACTAGTTGGAAAAACCATAATTTGGTTTTAAATGACATCCAAAGGAAGATTACAGGATAAATTTTAAAAGAATTTATCTTAGATAAAATTAATGGGAACCTTTCCCTAAGAATGAGGAATTTAGAAACTAGCTGTAGGTTGGCTAAGAAGAATGGTTTCCTGGGTATTGATCTGATGTTGGTTTCGGCCTTCGGGGTTAATGTTTGGGAAATTGTTCTCTTGCTAACTTGCGGTTAGTGACTAATGAATTGGAATGAGGCGTATGTTGTGTTTGTGTAACATTTGTTTTCAATATACGCGGGTTGTTCGGAAAGACCGGGTTTACACCCATTCTGAATAACCGATTCGACGATATGTCGAAGATGAAGACGGTGGTCGAAGACCGGAAGTCTTCACATCGTTTGGATAATTACTGACGATCCTGATTGGGCTGTACACCCAAGAGGATGGAAATAGTTGGTGGTCGTCCAGACGTACTTGGAGATGGATGGATATGCGAGGAAAGTGCCTCCGGTTTCGTTCAGACCCAGAACGGACTTGTAAATGGATTGTGTGTCTGACATTGGATTTTATTCTGTGTTGATTGGTTTCTGTTAAATATATATCTGTTTGGCGGCGGAGAATTTATTCTCTTGCTTAACGCCCTTCTCTGAGACGTACGTGCTTAGAGGTTATATATCGATAGATATCAATCGCATGGCATGAATTGCCTGTGTGGCATACTGAGTTGCATGGATCAAGGCTTCTGTTGAAAAGCAAAGTCTTGTGGTTGATGATCAGAGCACGGCCTTTGTGGCGTAGCTTTGTTTATAGCGTGGATTCGCGAACCTCACACCTCGGTATGAGTTAAAAACGGGATACGGACCGCTGGGAGAGCACGACGTTTCTTTCTAGCTATGGTGGTGTCAGTGACTTACCAGCCCTGACATATATATACTTTTCACCTTTGTGGTTGTTGGAATGAGGCGCCTCGATTATAGGTCTGTAAGGACCAGGAAACGTGTGTTCAGGAATAACCAATCCTCTAACGTAAGTGAGGACCGGCCCAGCCGCATCCAGGGTAGCCCAGAGTGCGTAACCCTGAGGCATTTGCTAGAGTGTCTCGAACACGGAGAGGAGCTTGCCCCTTGCCTCGACTCATGACGGAAATCCAATTTCCAATACGAGATATTTCGGCTTTATTTGTAGAGCCTAGTATGGCGACATAGTAGCATGGGTTACTATGCTGTCTATGATTTATATTTATGATTGAAATTGTTTTGACACTATACACTTATTATAGTATCAAATGATTTGTTTTAAACGTACCAAGCATGTTTGGCTATTATAAGGGAAAACCCTATCCTCCGGCTTGTGTTGCATTGTGTGATGGGACCTGGGTCTTATAATAGCTTCATCTTTCGAAAAAGCATTGCGTTGTTTATTCTATGCACTGGTATTCTTGAGAGGAAACCCGTTCCGTGTTACACGGCGGGGTCCCTTGAATTACTCTCTTTTAAAATAAAGTTTTAAATAACTGTTTTAGTTCTCACACCAGTCACATGACTGACCTGGAGTTTATTGTTTTAACCTAAACTCTGGGTGCCCCTATTTTCCGCACGGGCAGCTAGTAGTTTTGGTTTTGCAGATTTATATTCACAGGATCCTGGTTTACAGCTGGAATGATATCCGGAAAGCTCGGTATCCGTATATCACCTTCAGTTGTGCTTTGTATTATTTCCGCTGCTATGTAATTTATTGTAATATCTGATATTTTTCGAATGTAAGTTATTCATTCATACTCTGTATATTCTTGTATCTAATGGAATTGTTGTAATAGCAATGAAATGTTCTTCTGTTTGTGTTCTGATTTGTCCTGTTCTCAAACGATCAGGGGTTTCGAACGGTCTAGATCGGTTTAACGACTGATTCAGATCGAACGAAATTCCCGGCCGTCACAAGAAGTATGTCACAAAAGTATGTCACAAACTAGTTAATTTTACTTTAAAAATATTTCTTACAAAATCATGTTAAATTTTTCTAACACTTGAAATTATAGAAAATTTCGGCAGCACCTCCATTGTATAACTCTATCCGAAAATTTTCATAACATCAGCATTAAACACAATACATCTCATTTTAGTGATGAGGCATCCCAAACCATGGGAAAACAATATATAAAACCCAAGTACGGTATGTAATTCGAGTACCATTTTATCACGCGAACAAATCTTTACTATGAAATCAAAAGCCATAAGCAAGCTTTTGCTTCCATCTATCTATTATATATAATTACATAACCCAAAACAAACAAATAAACAAGCAAATCAATAACAACTAACGTATGTACAAACCACACATTTATCATATTCAATAACCAAATATGTTGCAACTGACAAGAATGACGCAAATCGGTACCAACATAAATGTAACATAATGCTACATGCCCCCAATCAACTAACACACAGTATTATCGTATAGTGCTACAAACACTTATAATTCTAACTCGGGGTTTATTCAGAAAATAAGCTTTATCATCGCACCAGGATGATAAACAACCTGTTAAGTGTCACCATTCGCTCAACAGCCCCAGGTTATTACTTAACCGATCATTCATGCTACCTTAAGTAACTCAAAAATCCAAATTTCGATTTCACCACAAGTCAATATACCAAGCAGGTATACTTTACTAATGGAAGTTCCTATTTTATTTTCTTATTTTTTTTTCCATTTAATTTAAACTAACCAATTTAGTTTATAAACTACCACATCACGATTTTTGTAGAAAACTTATTTTGACATAACTCAAAATCTACAAGATGAAATCTTGATTTTTCTCTTCCATTAGAAAATTGCAATCCAATAGATCCAGAAGGTTCTTGTTTAAAAGAATACTGACTGATGTTGGATCCTATACATTGAAGTTCAAATCATAAAATCAGGAGCTACAGCATCGCGATGAGCTCATTTTATTTTAACTTAATTAATACTTTCAAATTTCGTTTAATTAATAAATTATAACCATAGTTTATTATAATTTTTAATATAAACTAAGCTAGTTTTCAAATTCAGCTCAAATTTCGATAGTCCAAAATCATCGAATATTCCAATCCAAATCCATGAAACATCATATTGTAATGACCCAGATTTTTCAGCTATTTGATATAAATACTTAAACTGTTTTTAAATATTATATCTGAACTATTATTGGATTTTAATATTGAATTCGTTTATAAAACGAAAAAAGAACGTTATTTTTATATTTAATATAAAACGAGCTCGAAACGCCACGGTAGTTCGTAATATTGAATTTTGAACTTCAACTGAATATACAGAATCCGTTTTTAAGTTGGAATTCTATGAAACAAGAAATGATAGGATCTATTGGTTTATAATTTTCTAGTGAAAGAGAAAAATTGAGATTTCAGCGTATATATTGTAAGTTATGTCCAAATAAAATTTTAAAATAGTCGCTATGGAAATTGTTAATCAACGACAATGTTTATTTAATAAATTTGAATATCGTTAAACTCAAAATGTTAATATTGAGTTATAAATTCTATATTGGTTGGATTGAATTGATATATATTATTTTATTTGGATATATACGATGATTATAATTTATTATTATTTAAGTTAATTGTTTTATGATATTAAATAGATATTATATATGCGTCAGAAATAAATATTTTTCCAAATGATCTCCGTTTTCGACGAAATGAATTTTATTTGAATACATATAATTAATTATTGCTAGATTTCAAGTTTGGATCCAAACAGAGTGGTTTTGTCGGTAGAAGAAATTTAAAAGTGAACTGATGGATAAATTGGGATCTAAATAGCGTTGTTTTTGCAAACGGAGACCGGTTTCAATGAAAATAATTTCATTAGGATTGTAATGTCAAATTATGTCATGGCGTCCATTTTCGTTATTTTTGCAGATTGTGTTTATCGGTGCGAATTTAATGGTCCGCGTTAAATAGTGGTTGTCGTATAAGATTAAATCTACCCTAAATAAGCCTACCTTATATCTACATATATACTCTTCATCCTTAAGCAATACAGCGGACGGGACATTTCTGTAGCCTACGTTATTTTCTTCTCCTTCCCTACGTATACTGCTAATAAGTTCCATCCAAAAATTAAATGAAGCCTACACATTTGAACATGCCATCTATTTTCTTTTCAACCCAAATTTTTAGCTATCCTAGTTACAGCTAAAACCCCTAATTCACAGACCTATCCAAAAATCAAATCAGCATCTTATATATGGTTACAAGCAAATCTATACATAAAACCAAATGGCCTACCCTGTTAACTAAGTACACCGACGGAACTATACAGGCCTACATATTAAATAAAATAATCTACCCTAGCAATTGAAAACTTAGCCCTACTAACAAATCGAATCACGAGAAAAGAAAACACTGCACGACTAGTAACATGCATACTTCACCAACCTCCCCACTCAAATCATCCAGCAAATTGAAACGGAAAATACCACAATTAAGAACATCCCTTACCCACCTAACTTTCTGTCAGTTATTTCTTTTCTTTCTTTCACTGGATAAAACAACTGCATATGCACCTACGTTCTGTCTGAAACCTCGCTACTCCTATATGGTACCAGAAGAAGAGATCTTGTTCTTATCTTTCATTTTTTCCTATATATAGCGTGCGTATATTGTGATAGCCTACCCCGCACCAGCCGACATTTCCAATGAAAGTGCACTGTGCCGATGTCCAACCAGCACAGGACGGTCGCCAAAGAAAGGAAAGGTAAGGAATTTGAACTAATAAGGAACCTGTAGAATGTCTCACAGCGCATGGAATAAAATATAATAATAACATACTTGACATAAAATAGGCGAGACAGTGCATAAGCTGAAAACTAAACCATAATCATCGTAGCAACGGAAATCCAAAAATACAGCTTATGATCTATAACCATTATTACAACTTCAAAATACTATCTCTAAAGCAAAAGAAAGGAGAGGTACACTACTAATGCCCAAAGCAGTGACCATCAACAACACAAGGAGAATATATGTAGATAATACGTAGGAGCATCCTGCTCGTCTCCGGATCAGCTATTCGTGCATAACCAGCTAACGTGTCTCTAGTCTGCCCGTTTAAGAGCACCCAAAGTAATAAGAAGAGACATAAAACTTTAGGTCAGAAAAAAGTCTGGTATGAGCGATAAGTAGCAAAACAGAATAATAACATGTGTACTAAACCATACCTGAACCTGGACCTGCAACCAAAGAGTTAGCACAACATCCCGCTTAATAGTCTAAGGTGCCACTAAACATAAGGTATAAAGATATGGGGGAGGGGGTGTGCATGACATAGTGGTGGCAAACAATCAATCATAGCAACCATCCTCACATCTCTCACTCAGTGCGTAAAACATACGATATCCACCACTTTGATCACTAGACCCATCGAGGTAGTGACGGAGTCCGACTTGTATAACTATTGCTACCACCAAGCTTGCCTTATGGAGTCACAACTAAATCCTTACAAATGACCCCACCTCATTGGTCCACAGACAATAGTCCTACCTAGGCCACTGTGGCCCTGAATCCGTCCACATACCCCACACTCCATAGTGATCCAAATTTATAGACATCGATAACCCCTTTGCATACGTCCCGAAGCAAAGTCCAATCATGAAGTTAACTCGTTGCTTCCCAACTGGATCCTGAGTTCTACTTCCTATTTGGACTTCCTTTGCATCTCAGGTTTTATTCGAATTGGAGTTGGTCTTTAGAAAAGTCGTCGCGTAGTAGTAATAGCACACGTCCGGTTCGGTTCGAATATGCATAGTGCTCCAGTCATCATCGGTTCGGTTCGGTCCAATGCTTCGTAGTATGCTTCTGGGTGCGGTTCGGTTCGGTGCTCCCCTTCTTGCTCGGTTCGGTTCGGATGTCTTCTGCCTGGGTTCGTCTCGGGTCTCCCCATCCGGTACGGTTCGGATTCTCCATCGTGGTTTGGCTCAGCTCCTTCATTTCTAACTCCACTTGCATTGATCTGATCCGACTCCCTAGCTTCAGTCCGATCCGATCTCCACGCCCTTGTTTCCAATCCGAACTCAACTCCAACTCGGATGAAAATGGTCTTCCTTCTTGCCAAGCCTCTTGTGCCAAATTCCGATCCAAATCGAGTCCCCTTGCTCAGTTCCCTTATCCGATCCGAGCCCAATACCCAATCCAATCCGGTCCAAAACTCTGCATATTTCCTGCAACTTTTCCAGTAACAGTTTTACGCCATACGACGGCGTTTTCGACTAACCTAACAGTTCTAATCAATCACAAAGCATACCATACAGTCATAGCAACATGTATAATCAACCACAACATCAAAACAATAATATGATGTATTAAAATGGATCAAACATAGCCAAAAACCCACATTTTCCATTAATCATGTTTAAGTATAACTAATTACATGATTATCAAAACTTAACGAAATTAACCAAATTTTCTAGCAGCGGCCTAAAACAATATTTCGAAATTTATAAATATTTTTCCAGATTTTCAACATGCATAATTTCGTTAATTAACACTAATCACCCAAATTAACTGTAATTAGTGTAAAAACAATGCTAATCACTCACCTTGGCCACAATAAAATACAAAATATGAAATGATTCTCTGTTTGGTGCTGTTCCCAAGGCTATACAACAGTTCTACCTCGATTCTTGTGCTAATCCGCTTTGATTTGATGTAGATTTGGCTTAATTAGCGATTAGAAAGTGATTAGAGATGATTCTAGATGTTGGAGGCCATTGTTGGGGTTTCTATGATGAAAGTGGCGGCTGAAAAAGTGTCTAAAGAAATATTTTCTAATCCTAATCAGCCCATATATACCAATAATCCCAAAATCCCCCATTGGGCCTTACCTAATTAAGCCCGGTTAAGCAGTTTTTCATCTTCTAAACATTGTTTCAGCTATATATTCCAAACGGTAAGTCCGTTTTTCACATATGACCACTCATCAGAAAGGTAAACCATCATCCGGATCTAATGGAAGTAGTTTCGGGTCAAAACTCCTTTCCAATCATAAGTTATGGCCAAAACAAGCCAGTTAGGGGCAAAACAGTCATTTAAAAATCGGCAAAAATGATGAACTTGGGAAATGACCCCAATAGTCGTCTCCCAAAGTTACATTACCATACGACTTCGTATGTGAAAGAAATAAATATTCTACGATCCTTCGATGCGTAGAATGTGGGTCGTTACATCCCCCCCCCCCCCAAGAAATTTCATCCCCGAAATTCCTTAACCCAAAACATACAAAGGATCCCACATGCCTTCCAATCATTAACAAAATAATAAAGCAAACAAAACAACATAACAAGCCTATCTTAGCATGCGGTTTACTAATAAGGGAGTGCTATACCGATATAAAAACCTTACCAGGCAAAGAGTTCTGGATACTTCCTCCTTATGTTCTCCTCTGTTTCCCAAGTACAGTCTTCCTCATCACCACCCCTCTGAACTTTGACTAATTTCACCGCCTTCCTTCGAAGCTGCTTCGTATCGTTCCCAACAATACGCATAGGCCTGCGGTTCCCAACCGCCTTGAGTTCAACCTCAATATCGTCCAACTGATCCGGTGTAATAGTCACACTAGAGTCGTGAACAAACTTCTTTACTGGGAAACATGAAATACGTTATGAACTCCTGCCATCTTGTCTGGTAATTCAACTTTATACGCCAAATTCCCAATTTGCTCGAGAACTGGGAATGGACCAACAAACCATGGTGCTAACTTGCCTCTCCTGCCAAATCGAATCACGCTCTTTAACGGAGAAATCTTGACAAACACCAAGTCGCCAATGGAGAATTTTAACTCTCTTCTCCTCTTATCAGCATAACTCTTCTGCCTATCTTGGGCAGCCTTCATTCGCTGTTAAATAATCTTGATCTTGTCTGAAGTTTCTCTTATCACATCTGGTCCAAGCACAAACTTCTCACCAGTTTCTAACCAACATGACGGTGAGTTGCATGGTCTTCCGTACAAAGCTTCAAATGGAGTCGTACCAATACTGGATTGATAACTATTATTATATGCAAACTCTACTAGATGCAAATGGTCATCCCATGATCCACCAAAATCTAATATGCAAGCTCTCAAGAGATCTTCTAATACTCGATTGACCCTCTCTGTCTGACCGTCAGTTTGAGGAAGATATGCGGTACTGAGATGTAATTCTGATCCTAACGCCTCTTGTAAGCTCTTCCAAAATTCACTAGTAAACAACGGATCTCGGTCACTCATAATGCCTTTGGGTACTCCATGAAATCTCACTACCCATTTCATATACAGTTCTGCTAACTTAGCTGCCGTTCTGTTCGACTTGACGGGTGTAAATCTTGCACTCTTCGTCAATCGATCCACAATCACCCAAATGCTACCATGGCCCGACCTAGTCCGTGGTAACCCATCAACGAAATCCATTGAGACATGTTCCCATTTCCATTCTGTAACTTCTAATGGTTGCAACAAACCACTAGGCTTCTTTTACTCAGCTTTAACTAGCAGGCAATTCATGCATTTGGATATAAACTTCCCAACGTCTCTTTTTATCCTTTCCTAGTAGTAGGTCTGCTTCATGCCTCGATACATCTTGTTACCACCGGGGTGTATAGTCAGGTTTGAGTGATGACATTCTCTAAGCACTTCATCTCTCAATCCATTGACATTGGGTACAACTAGTCTTCCATTCTTTCTAAGCCATCCATCTCGTTCAAACCCATACTTGTTCATCTCTTTGTCGGTTCCCATCTCTAACTTTGAGATGATTTCCAATAGGTTAGGATCGTCCCTCTGGCTGGAACCAATCAGTTCAATCAAAGTGGGTCTGGTCGTCAAATTTGCTAACATTTCTGGATCCAATTCACACTTTGGTCTGAAATCATGCCCAGCGATGTACTCCAGTTGCTTCCACTCAAGAAACATAGCCCCTAAACTGGCATGTCTTCTACTCAATGCATCTGCTACCGCATTGCACTTTCCTGGTGTATATGCGATATCGAAATCGTAGGAAGCCAAGAATTCTAACCATCTTTGCTGTCGGAGATTTAGATCCTTCTGAGAGAAAAGATACTTTAACAATTTATGAAGGGTAAACAACTCGAATCTTTCTCCCAAGAGATAATGTCTCCACATCTTCAACACGAATACGATCGCTGCTAATTCCAAATCATGGGTAGGGTATCTTCTCTCGTGCGGTTTCAGTTGCCGACTTGCATAAGCTACAACCCTACCTCCTTGTATCAGTACAACACCTAGTCCGGTACCACATGCATCTGTATATACTGTCATCTCTTCATTCCCCTTAGGAGTGACTAACACTGGTGCACATGTCAACTTTTCCTTTAGAATCTTGAATGCATTCTCGCACTTTTCATCCCAGACGAAAGCTTGATTCTTCTTAGTCAACTGAGTCAACGGTGCTACTATCTTGGAGAAGCCTTGGATAAACTTATGATAATATCCAGCTAACCCCAATAAACTTCTTATGTACGTCGCATTCTTGGGCATAGATCAATCTTGTACCGTAGCCACCTTCGCAGGATCCACGGCAATACCATTCTCTGAAACAACATGACCCAAGAATCTCACTTCCCTCCTCCAGAAGTGACACTTAGAAAACTTTGCTTTCAATTGGTGTTTTCTCAACACCTCCAGGACTATCCTCAAGTGTTCCTTGTGTTCTTCCTCTGTCCTTGAATAAACAAGTATATCGTCCACGAAGACAAGAACAAACTTATTCAACTAATCTCTGAATACCCTACTCATAAGATCCACAAAATATGCTGGTGCATTGGTCAACCCGAATGGCATGACCAACAACTCATAGAATCCAGACGACATCTGAAATGTCGTTTTAGCTATACTTTCAGTTTCCACTCTAAGCTAATGAAAACCTGTCGCGAGATCCAACTAGGAGAACACTCTCGCGCCACTCAACTGATCAAATAAATCATCTATCCGCGGTAGAGGATACTTATTCTTACTCGTCACCTTATTCAAGTCGCGGTGGTCCACACATAAACGAAGGGAACCATCTGCTTTGGTAGCAAACACAACTAGTGCTCCCCACTTAGAAACACTTCTTCTGATAAATCCCTTCTTCAAAAGATCACTTACTTGCACCCCGAGCTCTCGCTGCTCCCTTGGTGCCATACAATGAAGTTGCATCATTATGGGTCTAGCATCTTTCACTAAATCAATACGGAACTCAATCTCTCGGTGTGGTGGATGTCCGGTCACTTCCCGGAAGACGTCCGGATACTGGCCAGCCATGGGCACATCTGACAACTCATCATGCAGGATGTCAAGGGAATTTAGAAAACTAGCCATTACCCAATCACGAAGTAGACCAATAAACACTACCCTCCGCCCATCATCCGCTCTAACTATCACCAAAAAGCCCTCACAGTCTACCACCACCCCGTATCTTTGGAGCCAATCGACTTCCAAAATAATGCCAAACCCAGTAAAGCCCAAAACAAATCAATCACAAACAAACATGCATCCATGACTCGATAAGACCACATTACGACAAATCATGCTAAGGCTAGTCGAACCACCAATCAGGTTCGTCACTGCTAAAGGTCTATTGACTATCTCGGGTTCCAATCCCAACCTATCTACCAGGTCACTAGATATGAAGGAACGGGAATCTCCGATATCAAACAATACTCGAACAGGAACATCATAAACAGAAAGCATACCTTGAATGACGACATTCTTTCCTTTCTCCGCCGCAGTTGGAGCATTCAACAAAGAAGGAACATCATTGATAACATATGCTTTCACAATCTGCTTTTCTTTAGAGGGTTGCGGACACTTATCCTTATGATGTCCCACTTGGCCACAGTTGAAGCACTTCCTATCCGATGGCTTGGCCCGACATTCTTTGGCATAGTGGCCCTTCTTACCACAACAGAAGCACTCAACAGCTTTCTTATTCTTTTTCTTCTGGCCATCCTTGGTCTGATTCTGCTTTCTCTTATTCTGAGAACCATTCTTGCCTCCACCGCTTGCTTGCGGCTTTGGCTCCTCTATAGATGCAACCTCAGTTTTTGTCTTTGGGTAAAGACTCTCTGACCTCAATCCTTTTCCCACTATCGATTCAAACGTCTCATCGATGTGGTTAATAAGCCTTTCCCCCAAGTACTGATCCAAGCATGTTATGAACTTCTCATTTTTCTTCTCGGGAGTGTCAATGAGGGATAATCCATACTTCGATAAAGTATCGAACTCTGCAATGTACTCCGAGACTGCCCTACCATTCTGCTTAAGCTCCAGAAATTTCCTAAAAAACTCTGACTTCTGGGTAGCTGGGATGAACTTATCACTGAATCAGACCTTAAACTAATCCCATGTAACTTGATCCTCTGGAGTAGCTGCCGTAATAGCATTCCACCAATTCATTGCCTGTCCGTGCAGCTGACGGGATGCTAACTTCTTCTTCATCGCATCCTCGATACCCAAGTCTTCAAAGATACGCTCAAAGCTATCCAACCAATCTTGAACATTCATGGCCGATTCCGTTCCGTGGAATGACTTTCTACCAAGACTAGTGTAATCCTTGCATAGCTTGGCAAAATCGGCCCTAGGCGCCTGCACCATTGCACCACCACCATTAGCAGCATTAGGAACTGCCCTCTGAACATCCCTAAGCATCTCTCTCATGAAGTCAGTAAACATAGCCCTCATGTCAGCAGCATTCCCATTTTTGGCTCCTCTACCAGCACCCCTCGTATATCGGCTCATCGTTCAATCTGTAAAGAGAAACGATTAACCATCCTCTTTGTGGTGTCAGTGCAGTGCAACTTCATCCTTAGCTATACCAATAATATATATGTAGCTTTTGAAAACCAAAATAATCACAAATACACGCTCTCATATATGTATTATCTCTTTCTGGTGTCTTTCTCTAGGTTAACTACGCAACCTAGAGAACTGACACCAAATGTGATGGCCCGCCCCGCACCAGCTGACATTAACAATGAAAGTGCGTTGTGCCGATGTCCAACTAGCACGGGACGGTCACGAAAGAAAGGAAAGGTAAGGAATTTGAACTAATAAGGAACCTGTAGAATGTCTCACAGTGCATGGAGTAAAATATAATAATAACATACTTGACATAAAACAGGCGAGACAGTGCATAAGCTGAAAACTTAACCATAATCATCGTAGCAGCGGAAATCCAAAAATACAGCTTATGATCCATAACCATTATTACAACTTCAAAATACTGTCTCTAAAGCAAAAGAAAGGAGAGGTACACTACTAATGCCTAAAGCAGTGACCATCAACAACACAAGGAGAATATATGTAGATAATGTGTAAGAGCCTCCTGCTCATCACCGGATCAGCTACTCATGCATAACCAGCTAACTGTCTCTAGTCTTCCCGTTTAAGAGCACCCAGAGTAATAAAAAGAGAAATAAAACTATGGGTCAGACAAAAGTCTGGTATGAGCGATAAGCAACAAAACAGAATAATAACAGGTATACTAAACCATACATGAACCTGGACCTGCAACCATAGAGTTAGCACAACATCCCGCTCAATACTATAAGGTGCCACTAAACATAAGGTATAAAGATACGGGGGAGGGGGTGCGCATGACATAGTGATGGCAAACAATCAATCATGGCAACCATCCTCACATCTCTCACTCAGTGCGTAAAGCGTACGATATCCACCAATTTGATCACTGGACCCATCGAGGTAGTGACGGAATCCGACTTGTATAACTATTGCTACCACCAAGCTTGCCCCATGGAGTCACGACTAAATCCTTACAAATGACCCTACCTCATTGGTCCATAGCCAATAGTCCTACCTAGGCCACTGTGGCCCTGAATCCGTCCATATACCCCACACTCCATAGTGATCCAAAGTTATAGACATCGATAACCCCTTTGCATACGTCCCGCAACAAAGTCCAATCATGAAGTTAACTCATTGGTTCCCAACTGGATCCCGAGTTCTACTTCCTATTTGGACTTCCTTTACATCTCGGGTTTTGGTCGAATTGGAGTTGGTCTTCAGAAAAGTCATCGCGTAGTAGTAATAGCACACATCCGGTTCGGTTCGAACATGCATAGTGCTCCAGTCATCATCGGTTCGGTTCGGTCCAGTGCTTCCTAGTATGCTTCTTGGTGCGGTTCGGTTCGGTGCTCCCCTTCTAGCTTGGTTCGGTTCGGATGTCTTCTTCCTGGGTTCGGCTCGGGTCTCCCCATCCGGTTCGGTTCGGATTCTCCATCGTGGTTTGGCTCAACTCCTTTATTTCTCTCTCCACTTGCGTTGATCCGATCCCACTCCCTAGCTTCAGTCCGATCCGATCTCCATGCCCTTGTTTCCGATCCGAACTCAACTTCAACTCTGATGAAAATGGCCTTCCTTCTTGCCAAGCCTCTTGTGCCAAGTTCCAATCCAAATCGAGTCCCCTTGCTTGGTTCCCTTATCCGATCCAAGCCCAATACCTGATCCGATCCGGTCCGAAACTCTGCACATATCCTGGAACTTTTCCAGTAACATTTTTACGCCATACGACGGTGTTTTCGACCAACCTAACAGTTCTAATCAATCACAAAGCATACCATACAGTCATAGCAACATGTATAATCAACCACAACATCAAAACAACAATATGATGTATTAAAATGGATCAAACATAGCAAAAAACCCACATTTTCCCTTAATCATGTTTAAGTATAACTAATGATATGATTAGCAAAAATTTACCAAATTAACCAAATTTTCTAGTAGAGGCCTAAAACAGGATTTCAAAATTTATAAATATTTTTCCAGATTTTTAACATGCATAATTTCGTTAATTAACACTAATAACCCTAATTAACTGTAATTAGTGTAAAAACAACGCTAATCACTCACCTTGGCCACAATAAAATACAAAATCTGAAATGATTCTCTGTTTGGCGCTATTCCCAAGGCTATACAGCAGTTCTACCTCAATTCTTGTGCTAATCCGCTTTGATTTGATGTAGATTTGGCTTAATTAGCGATTAGAAAGTGATTAGAGATGATTCTAGATGTTGGAGGCCATTGTTAGGGTTTCTATGAAAGTGGCGGCTGAAAAAGTGTCTAAAGAAATGTTCTCTAACCTAATCAGCCCCTATATACCCCTAATCCCAAAATCCCCCATTAGGCTTAGCTATTAACTAACCAATTAAGCCCAGTTAAACAGTTTTTCATTTTCTAAACATTGTTTCAGCCATATCTCCCAAATGGTAAGTCCGTTATTCAAATACGACCACTCTACGGAAAGGTAAACCATCATCTGGATCTAATGAAAGTGGTTTCCGGTCAAAACTCCTTTCCAGTCAAAAGTTATGGCCAAAACAAGATCAGATAGGGGCAAAACAATCATTTAAAAATCGGAA
Organism: Allium sativum; assembly: GCA_030737875.1. NCBI lineage: Eukaryota > Viridiplantae > Streptophyta > Magnoliopsida > Asparagales > Amaryllidaceae > Allium > Allium sativum. Next base: position 652,737,856 of record CM060921.1, read on the forward strand.
AAAATCATGAACATGGGAAATGACCCCAATAGTCGTCTCCCAAAGTTACATGACCATACGACTTCGTATGTGAAAGAAATAAATATTTTATGATCCTTCGATGCGTAGAATGCAGGTCGTTACATATATCCACTCTTCACTTCCAAATTTATTCTCGCAATGAAGAAATAGAAATCGTTCCCTCTTCTAAAACTAATAAACAAACTACAAGTCATTTAAAACTAACCGAGCCTCTTCAGTTCGGCGTGTTACGGTACATGCAGTGTTTGAAGGAAGTAGATGCATGCAGGAAGTGACCGAAGTAGTAAACCAGTGGGAAGAAATGAGGTACTTTCGAAAAGTGGGTTTGTTTGAGAAGAAGCTGATGCATCAGCATTGAAGACTGGACAAGGGAGGGGCGCGTGAGAAGGGGGAGCAGGTCCAGTCATGGGTTGGACGTAGGAATGGCAATGGGGCGGGTTGGGGCGGGTTTCTCAAGCCCCAAACCCGACCCGGACTTTTTAAACCCAGACCTGCCCCGTAGACCCGGTGCGGGTCTGGAATTTTGCCCCGTACCCGAAACCTATACGTGTCAGGGTAGACCCGACCCGCCCCACGACCTGGTGAAATTGTATTCTAATGTACACAAATTTATATATTTATATTTTCTGTTACTAAATGATAAGTTATATACATATTATAATGTGTTCACAATGATAAGAAAATACAATAAAATGAGTTGTAAGATAATAATTTAAAATGTATGCATTTGTTATTGTATCATTGTCATCGATGCAACTTAATACTATGAAAAAATTATTGTTTGTTGATTGAAAAAATGTAATATTCAAGTTATAACCATTTATACCTAAGAAGATTAAAAAGTAATCATTATAGTTATAAAGTGTTTTAATGAAGTTTTAATCATGCGGGTCGGATAGGGGCGGGCTAGCCGTGCCCTAGACCCGACCCTAAACCCAAACCTTCAAAAGCGGGTCGCGGGTCTACCCACCTCGAAGACCTTATGGGGCGGGTCTAAATGGATCAAAACAGGGGCGGGTTAAGCGGGTTTGGACCCTAGACCCTCCCCATTGCCATCCCTAGTTGGAAGTGTGTTATGGAGTGGGGTAGCTGAGTTGAGCCTGGGGAGAAAGTGACAATGGTGCGTGCTACTTTAAAATTCATGGAAGAGCATGGTTTTGTGAAGGGAAGGAAGCATGACGGGGGGACATAAGGCAGGTTTTGGGAACTTTTGAAGTTGAAAAAAATGAGTAACGAAAAAGCAACGGGGTTGTTCGAAATATTGGAGAGGAAACCTTCGGGAGCTTTAGTTGGGAAGAAGATGAAATTGCGGTGGGATTTGATTTTTCTGAGGTGGGCATGGCCCGTTACTTTAAAGAAAAAAGAGAAAAGAAATAAAGTAATTTAAGATGGGCGGCCTGTTTATGGTATCACAATGAAGGAGGAATGCTTCATTCTGAAAGGAGAGAACGCGCAGGTATGATAAACCATGGACGTAAATTCCTATAAGATGAATTAAAAAGGATAGAATAAAAAGGTATGTCAGCTTGTTTAGTAGCTTTAGTTTGGGAAGATAATTTTTAACCGTAAGATTAATTTAAACAGTTTAGAAAAGGTATATATTATCGTGCCGAGCGTTATTAAATTAGTTTGAATAAATTTTAATTAAGGATATAAATTATTAATTAAACTATGTGTATAATGTGTATATATATTTCATCCGTGAACAAAATGGAACAAACGGCGTTGGAACCGTATCAATAAGCATAACAATCTGGAGCCAGTTTTCACAGAGATGTGGTATACCGGGAATTTTAATTAAATTAAACAATAGTTTAATTTAATTAAAACAAATCGTTGACAAAAAATGGAATCCAAGGTGAGTTAACCTCACTCAATTCTCCCACTGATAAATATTGTTATATCGATCATTTAAATTAAACGTTGCTTAATTTAAATGAAATGGTTTCGTTATTTCTAAGATTATTTCCAATAGAGGTAACATACCTTGTTGGTTACGTTTGTAATAATATAAACGTATTTAAATTAAATTGGTTGCTTGAATTATTATTATTGGTTAACCGCTATCAGTTGAATTGATTATTTGTTTGCATATTATCGTTACTTAAACTGTTTATCTAGTTGACTAGATTATTGATTTGTGTATCGATTGTTGAATCCAAATTCGACATTGTTCTGATATTAACCAATGGGTAGAATTGGTTGAGAAATTTATAGCAGATGACCCAAATATACACGGTTTTATAAAGATTGATTTACCGTTAGGTAAATCGATAGAACTGAAGTTATAAAAATTATTTTTATAACTGAAGATCGATTTTAAAAATCAATTATTTTAAACGGAAGTTATAAAAAGAAATAAAATATTTATTATTTATTTATTTAAGTTTATAAGTGATTATTAAATTATTTTACAAAGCTAATTCTTATATTAATAAGATTGATATGTAAGTAAGCAGAATTAACGTAACAATTAGAATGGGTTTATATTAATATTGATTATTATTTATTAATAATCAAAGTAAATGGAATTAATTTAATTAATTATATTATTAATTAGAATAAAATGGAAAAGGACTAAGTAGAATTGATTAATGAGTAAATCATGTTTAGAGACTGCGTTAACTGAGATTATTTTATTAAACTAGTTTATTTAATGGGAGTAGTTAATGGTGAAGTAAACCAGTTTTTTTTTGTTAAAACTTGATTTTTTGGTTGTTTAATAATAATCGAAGGGAATCTTTGGGAATGCAAATTTAGAAATGGAAGTGTGCGAAGTTTAAAAGCCATGTTTATGGTAAATTAATATTTACGCGATTTGAGGTTTATAATAATATATGTTATGATTAAACTAAAGTTTTATTAATTATTTTTGAATCATATTTAATTGGATTATATAAAATCCAAGATTTTGTGAAGTTATAAAAACCGAATTTCTATTGAATATATATTATTGAAACGGGTTACTAGAAATGACATTTGAATAAAGCCAGTGATTTGAAATTAAAGAATTAGATTCTAACTGGAGTTCAGTTGAGATAATTGAATTTATGAACATTGATCTGATGTTGGTTTCGGCCTTCAGGGTTGATATTTAGGAAATTATTTTCTTACTGATTCACAGTTAGGAATATGAAACGAGAAGTAAAAATGGAAACCTAAGTTTGAATTAAAGCGGTGAGGTAAGTTGATTTAAAGAGATGCGATATAAATTCGTTATATTAATAAGAGAAGAATTTCATGAAGATATAACTAAAATGGGATTTGTTTTGATATTCGAAATGAATATGGGGTTTTGGTACAAAAATTGATACTTATCTTAAGGTAATAACGTTGTTGATCAAGTTTTGAGAGGTAATTAAAATACCCCAACTTGAACGACTTCAGAATGATCGAAGGATGATATTAGCTGTAATGGTAAAGAGTTAGAAGTAATTTATTTTGAGAAATAATAGTGTAACGTTATCTGAAGAATTTGGAAATATATATGATGGGATTCTGAAATAAAAGGAAATAAAAATGGCGTGAGACTGTGAATGGTATTTCCAAAATAAATAAAAAGGGGTTTGTGAAAATACAACGATATTTTCAAAGTAAGGAAACGAGATTTGAAATGAGTGCATTCTGAAAAGGAAAGTGATGATTATGGTGTTCAAATAACGAAAAAAGAAGTTATCGTAACGATGGTTTAAAATGATAAGTTAAACAGTTTCCCAATTATAGATAATAAGTGATGTTATAGCAATGTTTTGAAATGATAGTAAACAAGTAATTTGGATATGATTTTAAGATATATTTTCTAAGTATTAAAATAAAGTGATTTGAGAAAAAATTATATATTAAAACTAGTATATTATCTTTGGTATTAGAACTAACATATTATTTTAATGGCCAAGTGACGCTATATAATAAACCAATGGATTTATTTTATTTTTATGATTGTTTATTTTTAGAGTTAAATAACTAACTATCTAAATCATGCCCAATGCAATGTTGGTACGGAAAGATTGGGATCGAGATTATATTCGAAAACCATTCTGAACCAACAAATACGTGAAAAATGCTGATTGAAAATGGAGCAATTGAAGACCATAAATCTTCATGAGCAGAATAACTATTGTTAAATATCTCTAGCTGATCCCTAGAATTAACAATGATTCTGTCGTGATTGAAATATACGGATTGCAAGGACTACTCGCTACTGATCTCTAGGTTGATTCCTAAGATGTGGTAGGAGGGTGACTTCGGTTCATCCTGTTCCTGGATGACTTGTATGGACGGTGTGGGATTCAAAAGTGAATGGTGGCCAAATGTTATAAAAGAGAAGTATAACCTCAGGACTCATCAACCGAGAAATGACAGAAATCGGGCAGGCATCATGGCTATATGGGTCACACCCATAAGGGTGTATAATCACATATATAGAGAAAATCAGTTTCATTCTTTAATCTATTTCGATGCTTTCCCTTTTCAGGAAACGGTGGGTCGCACCCAAAAGTTGGTGATATACATTCGACACACTCAAGTGAAATGAGTGGACGGTCAGGTGTGGCCGGGTTGCAAGATGTTCTCGTTGAACCTAGTGTATTCCCCTCTAGAAATACACTATCGGCAGGTGGTTCCGTAACATATCATAGTCGGAATCCAATCTCCAATAAGCGCCCACGGTTTTGTTTGTATACTGTATATGTGGAGCGTGAGATGTAAGCATTCTGCTAGATTCTATTATTTGTATTTAGACATTACTATAATATCATAATAAGATATGACTTCAAAAATGCTCTGGGTATCGTAAGATAAAAACCATCCATATTTATATGTGGATTTGGTCTTGCGATTATCCTTTTCTTTCGAAAAGGTTTTAACTTTAAAATAAAGTTGGATGATTTTATGAACTTAGCGAGTTTTTTCTCACTCTGCTTCACCAGACTGACCTGGCTCAGATTTGACCAGGTTGTACAGATTCAGGTTATCAGATGTTGTGAAGACCAAAGACGAGCTGAAGGAGTTAAGGCGTATGATGTTATACCATGATTATACCACCGTGTATTATATATATATGAGGATAGGCCATTATAACTATCTAGATGTATTGATGTACTCTGATGTTGTAAGTATTATTTGAAGCTCCCAATAAAAATTATTTCTATATTATATTTTGTTCCGCTGCGATGTGAGACTCTGTGATGTATTAGTGCTTATGCTTATTCTTCTTTTATTAAATTTCTTTCTTTCTTATCTCGCCCTCTAATTTCTTTCTTTCGGTGTTTTCGATGCTTAGGTGTTCGACATGGTGTTTTTGTGTCAATTTCTGGGGGTGAAAATCCTTGTTCGTTACAGTTGGTATCAAAGGAATAACTTAGCAATAACCTTGGCCCTGTGATATAATTTGATAGAGATGGGGTTAGTAATACCCTAGATCGAGATCGAGTGTATATATTCGAGAGCGTATTTGTAAAAATTTTATATAAATGTTTTGTAATGTGTTGATTGATCGGTTCAAGTTGAACTGACAATTGATAATATATTATTTTATAAAGCGGCTAAATGAAATAATTTTACCCAAAATATATTTTCATATAAAAAGGAAATAATTTTATCAAATTATTGAGATATTGGTGTGTTTGATTGATTTGAATGAGAATTCAAATAAGATTGTGATTTTGCATGGTTTAATAAAACGTGAAGAGAATAAAAAAAAAGAATTTGTGAATAAATATATGGAATTAAATGAATCAGAAGTTAACATAAAATAAGTTAATATGGATGAATGTGTTATATTGATTGTTTTTTTCAAATAATAGATTGGTTGAATATAAATTCACCAATAATTGAATGAATTGGAAACTAATGAAATAAATTTCAATATAATGAATTAGAATAGGATCAATATGAAATAAAATCAAATGATTTAATCCTGCATTGGTTGTTTGAACTGTATATCAAGATTAAGTGCTGGATTTGAAGAAGGAAGAACTGATAGTTGCTTAGCTTCGTGATTAGAGTTCGGTTGCCTGACAAATAGGTAAGCCTTAATAATATTGATTTAGGTGATTGAATTTATACCCCTGAGTTGGGTAGCCACTTGGCTTTGTTTTCTTTTGATCGATGTGAGGCCTAGAGTAGCGCATTGTGATTGTTTAAATTGAGCCGTACAGAGGAGGTGCTGGCGATTTTTCGTAAAATTTTAAAACTTAGAGATATTTTTGATAATATTTATATAATTATTTCGAAAATTATTTGGTTTGGAGCATTCTTCTTAAATTAGTAATTTCGGGGACAAAATTCTTTTAAGGGGGGACGAATGTAACGACCCGGATTTCTCAACTATTTAATTTAAATATTTAAATTGTTTTATATATTATTTTTGAACTATTATTGGATTCTAATATTTAATACATTTATAAAACGATGATAGAACGTTATATTTATATTTAATATAAAACGAACTCGAAACACCGCGGTAGTTCGTAATACTGAAATTTGAACTTCAACTGAATATACATAATCCGTTTTAAGTTGGAATTCTGTGAAACAAAAAACGATAAGATCTATTAGTTCATAATTTTATAATGAAAGAGAAAATCGAGATTTCAGTGTATATATTGTAAGTTATGTCCAAATCAAATATTAAAATAGTCGCTATGGAAATCGTTAATAAACGATAAAGTTTATTTAATAAATTTAAATATCGTTAAACTCGAAAATGTTAATATTGAGTTATAAATTCTATAGTGGTTGGATTTGAAGTGATATATATATATTATTTTATTTGGATATATACGACGATTATAATTTATTATTATTTAATTTAATTGTTTTATAATATTATTAAATGATTTTATAAAGCTGATTCTTATATCAATAAGATTGATATGAAGTAAGTAGAATTAACGTAACAATTAGAATGGGTTTATATTAATATTGATTATTATTTATTTAATAATAATCAGAGTGAATGGAATTTATTTAATGAATTATATTATTAATCAGTTTAAAATGGAAAAGGGCTAAGTAGAATTGATTAACGAATTAATCATGTTTAGAGACTACATTAACCAAGATTGTTTTATTAAATTAGTTTATTTAATAGGAGTAGTTAATGGTGAAGTAAACCAGTTTTATTTTTGATGAAACTTGATTTTTTGGTTATTTAATAATAATCGAGGGGATACTTTGGGAATGCAAATTTAGAAATGGAAGCGCGTGAAGTTTAAAAGCCATGTTTATGGTAAATGAATATTTAATCGATTTGAGGTTTATAATAATATAAGTTATGATTAAACCAAAGTTTTATTAATTTTTTTGAATCATTTTTAATTGGATTATATGAAATCCAAGATTTTGTGAAGTTATAAAACCCGAATTTCTATTGAATATACATTATTGAAACGAGTTATTAGAAATGACATTTGAATAAAGCCAAGATTTGAAATTAAAGAATTAGATTCTAACTTGAGATCAGTTGAGATAACTAATTTTCCGAATATTGATACGATGTTGGTTTCGGCCTTTGGGGTTGATATTTAGGAAATTATTTTCTTACTGACTCACAGTTAGGAACTAATGAAGATACGAAATGAGAAGTAAAAATGGAAGCCCAAGTTTGAATTAAAGAGGTGAGGTAAGTTGTGTTAAAGAGATGCGATATAAATTCTTGTATTAATATGAGAAGAGATTTCATGAAGATATAACTAAAATGGGAATTGTTTTGATATTGGAAATGAATATGGGGTTTTAGTACTACAATTGATATTTATCTTAAGGTAATAACGTTGTTGATCAAGGTCTCAGACGTACTTAAAATACCCCAACTTGAGCGGCTTTAGAATTATCAAAGGATGATATGTTGTAATAATGAAGAGTTAGAAGTGATTTATTTTGAGAAATAATAGTGTAACGTTATTTGAAGAATTTGGAAATATATATGATGGGATTCCGAAATAAAAGGAAATAAAAATAGCGTGAGATTGTGAATGGTATTTCCATAATAAAGAAAAAGGGGTTTGTGAAAATGGAACGATATTTTCGAAGTAAGGAAATGAGATTTGAAATGAGTTTATTTTGAAAGGAAAGTGACTATTATAGTGTTCAAATAACGAAACAAAGAAGATATCGTAATGATTGTTTAAAATGATAAGAAAAATGGTTTCCCAATTATAGATAGTAAGTGATGTTGTAGCAATGTTTTGAAATTATAGTAAACGGGGAATTTGGATATGATTTTAAGATATATTTTCTAAGTATTAAAATAAAGTGATTTGAGAATATTTATAATTAAAACTAATAATATCTTTGGTATTAGAACTGATATATTATTCAAATGGCCAAGTGACGCTATATAATAAACAAGTGGATTTATTTTATTTTTATGACTGTTTATTTTGATAGTTAAATAACCGACTATCAAAATCATGCCCAATTCGCTGTTGGTATGGAAAGACCAGGATCGAATTTATATTCGAAAACCATTCCGAACCAGCAAATACGTGAAAGATGTTGATTGAAGATGGAGCAATTGAAGACCGTAAATCTTCATGAGCGGAAGAACTATTGTTAAATATCTCTAGCTGATCCCTAAAGTTAACAATGATTCTGTCGTAATTGGAATATACGGATTGCAAGGACTACTCGCTACTGATCTCTAGGGTGATTCCTAGGATGTGGTAGGAGGGTGCCTTCGGTTTATCATGTTCCTGGATGACTTGTATGGACGATATGGGATTCAAAAGTGAATGGTGGCTAGATGTTCTAAAAGAGAAGTATCAAGCCTCATCAACCGCGAAATGACAGAAATCAGGCAGGCAACACGGCTATGTGGGTCGCTCCCATTAGGCTATATAATCACCTATCTAGAGAAAATCAATTTCCTTTTTTAATCTATTTCGATGTTGTCCCTTTTCGAGAAACGGTGGGTCGCACCCAACCGTTAGTGATACACATTCGATACACTAGAGCGAAATGATTGGTGGGTCATGTGCGGTCAAGTTACGAGATGTTCTTATTGAACCCAGTGTACCTCCTCTATAGATAAAATATCGGCAGGTGGTTCCATACATTGTCAAAGTCGGGATCTAATCTTCAATAAGCGCCCGCGGTTTTGTTTGTATACTATACATGTGGAGTGTGAGATATAAGAGTTCTGCTAGATTCAATTTATTTGTATTTAGACACTATTATAATATCAGAATAAGATACGACTTCAAAAATGCTTTGGGTTATCGTAAGATAAAAATCATCTATTTTTATGTATGGATTTGGTCATACAATTATCCTTTTCTTTCGAAAAGGTTTTAACTTTAAAATCAAGTTGGATGATTTTATAAACTTAGCGAGTTTTTTCTCACTCTGGTTCTCTAGACTGACCCGACTCTGGTTAAACTGGGTTGTACAGGTTCAGGTTATCGGTTGCTGTGAAGTCCAAAGACGAGCTGAAGGAGTTTAGACGTATGATGTTATATTCCGCTGTGTGTTATATATATGAGGTTAGGTTGTTATAACTATCTAGATGTATTGATGTACTCTGATGTTGTAAGTATTATTTTAAGCTCCCAATAAAAGTTATTTCATATTATATTTTATTCTGCTGCGATGTGAGACTCTATGATGTATTAGTGCTTATGCTTATTCTTCTTTTCTTAACTTTCTTTCTTTCTTATCTTACCCTCTAATTTATTTCTAATAACGTTCCAGTGTTTTCGATGCTTGAGTATTCAACATGGTGTTTTTGTGTTGATTTCTAGGGTCGAAAATCCCTGTTCATGTAATGACCCGCATTTTTCAGCGATATAATAATTAATTAATTTAATTATTTAAAAGGTGATTAAAAGGATTTCATGGTCGTTGAATTAAATAATGGTGAATATTTAATTAAACTAATAATTAAATAATATATTTAATTCTGAAATAATCAAAATTGGCTGAAATGGCAATATGGTGTGAACTGGATCATCTGTGATATTTAATTCAGTTTAGAATTTGAATTAGAATAACGAATATATTATTTGAACGACAGTTTGAACGTATAATTATATTATAATTGAAATCGAGCTTGAAATGACGCGGTAGTTCGCTATTTGGCGATTTGAAATTCAATTGAATATACAGGGTCCGTTTTAAATCGGATTTTTGTGAAACAAGAAACGTTAGGAGCCGGTGAAGTATATTTTTCTAATGGAAGAGAAAAATCGGGATTTCATTGTGTAGATTTTGATTTATGTCCAAATCAAATTTTATAAAAGTCGCTATGGAATTCCTTTATAATTTGCAATGCTTTATTTACGTTATAAAAGGAATTTCAATATTAATTGAATATCGATTTAATCAGGATTTGAAATATCGAGTTAGAAATTCATATAGGAATATTATAGAGCTGTATGGTATTCCACTGTGAATATATATGATAATATTTATTTATAAATATTTATTTTAATTGTTTTTAAATATATTTAATATTTAAAAGGGTTATTTAGAACTTTAAAAATAGCCAGTTTTGCAAACGACCTCAGAATTCGACGAAACTAATTTTGTTGGATCCGCTATGTTAAATTATTGCTAGATTTCAGTTTTCGTGATTTTTGAAGTCAATATGTGGTCGTACTGATTTTTAATGTGAAAAACAGTCAGTATTTCGACGGTTAAAAATACGTTGTGTGAGCAAACGGAGTCGGAATTCGAGGAAACCGATTTCTTTGGAATCGTAATATCGAACTGTAGTGGTACATCAATTTTCATGATTTTTGGGTGTCGTGTGTGATCGCACGGATTTTTAGAAGGGCAAAAACGGATATAATAAACAAAATACAAAATATCTAACAAAAAAAATATCTAAATCCTTTTTGTTATAAATACCCCATTTACTTCCTTATAACCTAATTTCTATTTTCATCAGTCAAAACAATCTGCCATCGCTCTCATTTTTCATACAGTAAAAAGAGTGAGCAAAACAAATCAAAAGAAATACAAATCAAATCCTACAAATTAAGAAACTTATATATACGAGTTGGTATAATCGTTCTCTACAACATGATATCTATTTTGTGGGTTTCGAGCACCCTGTTTGTCGCGGGAAAAATGAGCATCGCAGAGTTCCGCTTTAGGGTTAAGATCTAGAGGATGCATAAGGCTTTAATTCATGAAATAGTAGTTGAATCTGTGGTTAGAAGGGTTAATCGCACTTATAGGCAAAGTTTAGGCGAGTTCGGTGATAATTGAGTTCGGTGCTTTACTATTGAGTGGCGTAGGGGGTTGTTGGACGCGGTTCAAAGGAGGATTTCGAGTTGGATGATTTGTATACAAGGGAGAAGAGGAGGATAAGAGAAGGAGTTTGGAGTTTTTATTTTGGATATCTACTGAGAGGAGAGGGAGTACGAGCGATGAGAAGTTCATATATGGTGGGTTTATTTCTTGCTGCTGGCAGAGGACGGAAGGGAAGAAGACCAGATGAGTGGTTCGATTATGAAATTAAAGAGGGTATGATAAGGCCATGATGGTTATTTTGGGTTTGGGTTTAGTGAAGTTTGTTTTGAAATCAGTTGGTAGGAAAGGTACGGTGGAATGGTGGAATTGGGGCAATGTCATACTGGGACTGGAGCACGGCACTTTACAGTAACGGGGAAGAAGGTATCACGGGTCATTATGAAGAAGTTAGGCCAAGGCCTGGTGGGTGAGCCCAGTTGCTGAATAATTGAAATTAGATAATATATATTTGGTTAAACTTGTGAAGATTGTAACTTTTCCATACGTTATCGAAATTCAGCAAAACAAAATCCGTCTGGATCGTATGGACGACGGCTACACATTGGAACTGACTGGGAGACCATCGGAGCTCGTTACAATTTATAGCAAAATAAATTGTCCGTCTGAATCAAATCGAGCGATGGTTATCGTTATTAACGATAATCGTCCAATGTGAGTAGAACTCACCAACTCTGAACATTTATATTTTTATAACGTATTTTTAGAACTGTTAATCATCCGTTGATTGCTGTGTGTTAACTATTTGGTTGAATTGCGAATGTATTGGTTGAAATTATAGATAACGATATATATATATCGTTAATCAAATATTGATTCTGTTTGGCAGAATATTTCATATTGAAATGAAGTCAATGTTAATTATATTGTTTAACATCTGTGATGCAGGGAGACAGGTTGGAGGGGTCCAACTGGACTCCTCAATATTTATAATACTGTTATGTTCATGTATTCTAATATATGATGTGATATATAATCTGTTATGGATTATGTGAGTTAGAATGATGTTGATCATTGTTATTCGATATTTTTAATATCATAAAAAGACCCTGGGATGTAAAAAGAATTATTTCAATGTATATTGAAATAAAAGGGATTTTATAAAATCAATAGAATTTATAAAAGGAAATATTTCGAAAGTAAAAAAAGGAAAATGTTTATAAAACGAATAGAGTTTTATAAAAGGGAAAAATGTTGATAAAACGAATAAATAGAATAAAGGAATATCTATTTATAAAATAAATATAATAAAGGAATATTTATTTAGTAAATAAATAGAATTATAAAAGGAATATTTAGTTGGAAACTAAATAGGATTTATAAAAGGAAATTGACGAGAAAAAAAATGAGTTAATCAAACGTAGTTTATCAAAAGGAGTTAATCAGACATAGTTATTTAGGATAAGTTACCATTTAGCACGACTGCTAGCGTAATTCGCAGGGCTGCAGATAGCCTACGGCGGTCGGATGTTTCCTGAGGGAATCAGGCGTAACCATTGTGATCGCTGCGATCTAGAGTTAAGCGAATGGAGTTAAATCGAATATTAGTTATTCGAATAAGAGTTAAACAAATAGAGTTATTCAATTAGAGTTAATCGAAATAGAGTTAAACAAGATTAGAAACTGACTAGAGATTAATTAATTTGAATAGTTTTCTGAGTATCGATCTGATGTTGGTTTCGGCCTTCAGGGTTTATACTTAGAGAATTGTTCTCATACTAGTTTACGGTCGGGGACTGATAGTTGTGGAATGATAGTGATATGTAAATAAACAATGGAAATGTTTTCCAGCGTTAATAACATATATTTTCTAAACATAGAAAATAAGGAAATGTGAATATATATATATATGTTAAACGATGGTTTATCGATATAATTTCCATCTGGAAATAATATCATTGTTTGCACACGTGTTTTTCTTTGATAGTTAAATCACAGACTATCAAAGTTTTGACCATTTTAATGTTGTTAATATGGAGAGACCGGTTGGATTATTGTCCGAAGAATCACTCTGTATAGGCATAAGCGTAGCGAATCAAGTGCGCTGAATATATTGAAGACGGAGTAAAGTGCAAGGGCTATTGTATAAATCTTAGATAACAATTGCCTAAGATGGATGTACTGAATAGTGCCTTCGGTTTGTCCAATCCCAGGACAACTTGTATGGAAGAAGGTCTGACAGAGTATATCTAATAAATCGCGTAAGTTGATCTCTTCAAACGTATTCACGTTTGGTGGCGGAGGACTTCGTTTCTCTTGGTTGTATACCCGTGGTATTTTTGGGGAAATCAATTTGTGATTTGGCGGATATGACGATGTGACATTCTAAGGGAATGAAGATGTGGCATGTAAAAGATAAGCGTAGCTTCTAGCCTCACATCCGGTAAGTGACAAAAATCGGGCAGGCAGCATGGCTAAGTCGGTCGCTCCGAAGTAGGGTGTATAATCACCTATCTAGAGAATATTCATTTGCTTCTTTAATCTATCAATGCTGTCCCATATATATGGGGGAAACGGTTGCTGATCCCAACCGTTGGTGATATACATTCGATACACTCAAGCGAAATGAGTGGTCGGTCATGTGTGGCTGAGTTGCAAGATGTTCTTGTTGAACTCCAGTGTATCGTTCCTAGAGTACACTGATCGGGAGGTGGTTCCATACCTTGTCATAGTTGGAAATCCCTTATCCAATAAGCGCCTGCGGTTTATGATTTTATATTATATATATGTGGAACGTGAGATGCAAGCGTTCCGCTAGATTGTCATTTACTTGATCTAGACATTATTATAATATCAGACAAGTATTGATTTTTAAAGTTGTTTGGATTCTGATAAGGGAAAAACCCGTTCCGTTTTCACGGCGTGGTCTTATGAGATATCCTTTATTTAACCAAGTGTTTGGAGTTTTATTCACACCAGTCCCATGACTGGCCCAGAGTTTATTTGTTTGTTTTCCCTAAACTCTTGGGTGCCTAAATTTGTACGGGCAGTCAAGTAGTCGGGATTTTACAGATACACTTGGAGATCTTGGAGCAGGAGGCTTCAGGATTATATAGCTATTGTTTATTTCCACTGTGTTGTAAGTGTTGTACTCTGCAATGTTATTGTATACATATACTGTTTGTATTTCAAAAGTTATGTTATAATTTATTCGTTCCACTGTGAGATTCGTGTTTACACTGATGATGATGTTCTTCTTCTTCTTCTATTCTAAGTTTCTACCTTATCTATTCTCACCCTCTAACTTATTTCATTAATCATCCGGTATTTTTCAATGTTTGGTTAGTCATCATTGAGTTTATGGCGATAACCAAGGTCGACAAAAACCCGGGTCGTTACAGTTGGTATCAGAGCTTAAGTTAAGTAATCACCTTGGCTCTGTGGCGTGTCTCGGTAGAGATGGGGTTAGTAACACCCTAGATTGAGTTGAGTGTATATTTATACGAGTGGACGTATTTGTTATTGATATAAAAATGGTTTTATATTGAGTAGATTTATTGGTTGAGTTGTTTATGGATTTTTTTCGATGGTGGGGCACCACAATATCGATAAGGGTTTCTAAACACTCAAATACGATGGGTTGACATGATATGTTTTAAAAAGAGGGTAAACAGAATAATTTTACCCAAATTATATTTTGATATAGAGAAGATATATATATTGGAGTGAATATATATTGGATATATTGGTTGTTATTATAATCGAGTAGGATTATAAATTAAATGGTTATGTAAATAGCCAATCAGAATTCATATAAGTGGAATACGTGAAATGAAATGAAATAAATCTGAAGTAAAAATCAGAATTGAAATTAAAACTCTGGAAATTTGAATAAGAGTTTGTAAATGGATTTGAATTGAAAATATGAGAATTTTAAAATCCTGGGAGATTTTAAATTGATTTGAGAATGATATTTTGAATTAATTTCAAAATGGAAATGTTTAAATATGAGTTTTAAAAAGTGATATAGTATTGAACTCACTTTGATAGTTGGGAAATAACTCTGATGAGTGTGGCCACATCATCAGTGTTCATTTTCGAGTCTCTAAGTGACGAATTACTACCAGAGATACTGTTTTGAATTTGTTTTAAGGAAAACAAGTTGTGTTGAATTTCAAAAAAAGAGATATTTGATTTTGATAAGCAAAGCTGTTTAAAATTCCCAGGAAGAGATTGTTCGAATTAAAAACTAGATTATATAGAAATTTGTGAAAGCAAATTGGGATTTAAAAATGAATCCAGTTAAGCGGTAACTGAATTGGATTAGAATGATATCAACTAAGTTGGATTGATAGGAATTTGGAATCAAGGATAATACTTGAATTTGAAATGAAGTTTGGTTCGGATAAAACCAAACGATTGAATTGAAAATGGAATTTAGCTTAGTTAAAAGGGAATGGTTGTATTGAGATAAAAGTGATTGGAGTTTGACCGTAAGGACATTGGTATATGCAAAAATTGGTAGCAGGTGTAAAGGATATAACGATATGCCCGACAGAAAGGTACCAGTTTGTATTTTATATGGATATGAGATTTATGAGCTAAATTGGCAAGCCGCTTGGCTGTTTGATTTTCTTTTGGGTTGGAGAAGGCCTAGAGAGGCGAGTTGTGGTTTTACCGATAGGGCTGTACAAAGGAGGTTATGGCGGAATTTTCCGAAAATTTAAGGCATTAGAAAATTTTCAGAATTTTTGAAAATTTTAGTTAGTCGGAATAAATTAATATTTTAGTCGATATTAATTGGTTCAGTTGAAACTGAAGTTAAGGGGTAAACTGATAAATATTTACCCAGTAGATAGGGTCGTCTTCTAGCTTAGCAATTTCGTGGACGAAATTATTTTAAATGGGGAAGAATGTAATGACCCGCATTTTTCAGCGATATAATTATTAATTTATTTAATTATTTAAAAGGTGATTAAAAGGATTTCATGGTCGTTGAATTAAATAATGGTGAATATTTAATTAAACTAATAATTAAATAATATATTTAATTCTGAAATAATGAAAATTGGCTAAAATGGCAATACGGTGTGAACTGGATCATCTGTGATATTTAATCCAGTTTATAATTTGAATTAGAATAACGAATATATTATTTGAACGACAGGTTGAACGTATAATTGTATTATAATTAAAATCGAGCTTGAAATGGCGTGGCCGTTCGCTATTTGGCGATTTGAACTTCAACCGAATATACTAGGTCCGTTTTAAATCGGATTTCTGTGAAACAAGAAACGTTATGAGCCGGTGAAGTATATTTTTCTAATGGAAGAGAAAAATCGGGATTTCATTATGTAGATTTTGTTTTGTGTCCAAATCAAATTTTAGAAAAGTCGCTATGGAATTCCTTTATAATTTGCAATGCTTTATTTACGTTATAAAAGGAATTTCAATATAAATTGAATATCGATTTAATCAGGATTTGAAATATCGAGTTAGAAATTCATATAGGAATATTCTAGAGCTGTATGGTATTCCACTGTGAATATATATGATAATATTTGTTTATAAATATTTAATTTAATTGTTTTTAAATATATTTAATATTTAAAAGGGTTATTTAGAACTTTAAAAATAGCCAGTTTTGCAAACGACCTCAGAATTCGATGAAACTAATTTTGTTGGATCCGCAATGTTAAATCATTGCTAGATTTTTGTTTTCGTGATTTTTGAAGTCAGTATGTGGTCGTATCGATTTTTAATGTGAAAAATAGTCAGTATTTCGACGGTTAAAAATACGCTGTGTGAGCAAACGGAGTCGGAATTCGACGAAACCAGTTTCGTTGGAATCATAATGTCGAACTGTAGTGGTACATTAATTTTCATGATTTTTGGGTGTCGTGTGTGATCACTGCGATCTAGAGTTAAGCGAATGGAGTTAAATCGAATATTATTTATTCGAATAAGAGTTAAACAAATAGAGTTATTCAATTAGAGTTAATCGAAATAGAGCTAAACAAGACTAGAAACTGACTAGAGATTAGTTAAGTTGAATAGTTTTCTGAGTATCGATCTGATGTTGGTTTCGGCCTTCGAGGTTTATACTTAGAGAATTGTTCTCATACTAGTTTAGAGTCAGGGACTGATAGTTGTGGAATGATAGTGATATGTAAATAAACAATGGAAATGTTTTCCAGTGTTAATAACATATATTTTCTAAACATAGGAAATAAGGAAATGTGATAAAAATCATTTGATTGGAAGTTGTAGTAATCAAATTAAATGTTTTAATTGAGGTAAAGATGGTCATAGAAACTTCAACTGTGCGGATTCTTTTAGAGGAAAATCAGTGGGTCAAAAAGACGCAAGAGATGTTGAGGCGCATCACCAAATCTTGAGCTCTGGTATGATTGTATTAAAGAAGTTCATGAGTATTCAAGATCAGATTAATGTTGTCAATAAGTGCCACGAATTAGGAATGGGTGAAGGTGGCTTCTATAGACCGGGTTATGATAATGGGGCAAAATTAAATCTTTTTATGATGTGCCTTGGAAAAAACTGGAATCCAAGGACAAATAAGTATGAAGATAGGCGATCAAGTGATGGAGAACTCCCTCCTGAAATTCCGGAAGATTTTAAAGTGATGGTTGGGGATACTATTGATGCAGCGCATAAAGAAATTGTAGAGAGAGGTGGGAGTGCGGAAGAAATCCCAAAAATGACTCCGGATATATGCATCGTTAATTTTTATAACAATGAAGGGAAATCGGGTCTTCATCAAGATAGAGACGAAAGTAAAGAAAGTCTAATGGCTGGTCTTCCTGTTGTATCTTTCACTATTGGTGACTCTGCCGAATTTGTGTATAGAGACGTGAGGGATAATGGTTTGGTAAAGAATGTGTTGCTTGAATTAGGTGATGTCTTAATATTTGGGGGTAAATCAAGGCATATTTTACATGGCATTTCTCGTATATACAAAGGTACGATTCTTGAATGGCTTAGTAAGGAGACTAGTCTGAGATCAGGGAGGCTCAATCTTACCTTTAGACAGAATAAATTATCGAGATTACAGGAGAGATCGTATGTGGATGTTGTTAAGAATTCTATACCTCACAATATTTGGAAACCTGTAGTGCATAACAGAACTATTCGGGGAAAATCTATCATAGATCGATACTTCTTCAAATGCGGAGATTCTTACCATTTAGTGAAGGAGTGTAGAAATGGGTATCGCTGCTTCAAGTGTAGAGGGATTGGTCATCGAATATCCAACTGCCCAGACATTTTTAGAGGTAAATCTGTTTATGATATTCTGCACTTCAACTGTTTGCGGTTATGCCTGAAACTGTCAGCACTCATTGATCTTTACGACTTGGAATTCTCTTATCATGTTGATGGTGGGGCTTATTTTCTGTTGTTGTTGGATTTCACCTAGAAGGACTTATCGAAGGAATATTGTGGCATAAAAGCTCTTCTTTTGATAGCGTTTTTCCACCATTACCAAGTCCGATGAGTAGAAAGGAGCATGCAATTCACTTCAGCTTAAATCTTCTGAAATTGAGGGGTTTGATTTCAGACTCGTTTGTAAGGAATAAGAAAAGGGCGTTAGGGATGTTGGATGAAATTCTTTTGCACTTTGATGTGATAAACACTGCTGTTAATTGTGAACGTAGTGTTTCAGGGTCCAAGCTGTCGAGGAATTGTGAGGATATTGTGTCCTTGGGAAATAAGAAGGTGGCGTCACAATGGGAGTCAGATTCTTTTGGGAAGAGGAGGATGTCAGAATTATATGAAATGACTGTTTATGATATGGAGTCTCACGTGGATGAGGCAGTTGATGTTGTTGGGAGAAGCTCAATTCCTTCTAAGTTGGATCCCATGAACTATGATCCTTCGGTCCTTCATTGTTATGATATGGGTTGGGATGCCTGGTTTAATGGTGACAAGTATGCGAGATATGGCAAGGGTAAGGAGGTAATAATCGAAAATGATATGATGGACCTGAAAGGCTATGATGGAGTATATACAGCTAGTTGTGTTCAAACTAAGGAGTTGGAGGAGGTGAAAGACTGGTGTGTGGCTGAGGATGTGGTCTTGACTAACAATTTTGACGTGTTGATGGATTTTGAAAATGAAGAGGGTGGCACTGCTGATTAGTCGTTGGGGTTAATAAACTCCTCCTCAACGCTGAAGAAGGGTTATAAAGTGGGAAAAGTAAAAATTGCAAGGAGGCTGAAGCAGTTAGTGGGGACTATGGTTAGTTTAGATAGATCGGCGAATGATCTTGTCTCTGATGGCGAGGGGGTTGATGTGGTGGGGTACCAGCCTGGCGAGTATGGGTATACTGGTCTGGTTAGGTGTGGTTTGGTGGAGACTATTGTCTGTTTGGGTAGTGTTGAGGATTGTTTCACGTGCGGATTTGCATGGGTTAATGGCTCATGCACTATGGTGTTAAGTGAGAGGGGTACGAAGCTTTGCTCTTTGTTTTTGAGGCCCAGTCTTTGTTTATTTAGATGGGAGGATGTCTTATTTTGTTTGGTGAGTAATACTGGAATTGCTTCCAGTTATTCGTGTGAGGTGGGAGTTGTTTCCAGTCACTTGTGTGAGGAAGATTTATTGGAGCCTAGTGGGGTTATATGTCAGTATAGAGATGTTCCCTCTTCCTCGTCCAAAAAGAGAAGGCATAGGAGAAGTGTACCCTGTTCTGGATTGGTTCGGCGCAGTGCTAGGATCATATCTAGTTCCTCTCCATTCAGAGGTAGGTCCCAGGGTTCGAATGCTAGTAGTAGCATTTCAGATTTGAGCTCAGGTATGATTTCTGATTATGGTAGTGATTATTCTCCTTATGTCTTAGGTAGTCTTTCGACTAGTCGGCTATTTCAGCTTGCCAATGATACAGCTTTTATTTTTACGGACATTGAGCTAGATTCTGAGTTCATTAGGAGTAGGGAATTAGAGAGAGCTTCTTCCTTGAGTAGATGAGGATTGTTAGTTGGAATATTAGGGGTTTAAATGAACCTAAAAAATGTGCTAAAGTTAGGACTTTTTTTTGTAGATTATCATATAGATATTGCTTTGCTTCAAGAGACTAAAATTGAAAGTCCTGAATTTAGTTTTTATGCTATATTAGGTGGTTCCCATTTTCGTAATTTGGCCTGTCTACCGTCAATTGGCAATGC